>JARJDZ010004506.1:0-27657 GCA_030264555.1 Aleochara sp. GC000083 | reverse complement strand
AGTGAGCGAGAGGTATCGAAATATCTTCGATATCCGCACGCGTCTCTTCGGGGACAGAACGACCGGAAAACTAGAGAATGAGGAAAACAAGGAAATGGAAGAAAGGAAATGAGATAGAGGTGAGATAGAAGATTCAATAAATAACTTACAAATTGATCGCTCTGACATCACGTAACTGGAATTTAATGATTTACGAATGAAGATCTGAGGGAAACATTTTTTTGATGTCCTCGTTGATTTATTGTTGGAAAATGGGAAGTTTTTATGAAAGAAAGTTTCGAAATTGTAGTTTTCTTATTTGGGAGTTGAACAGCTGTCTATTTTTTATTTTTTGCCAGGTTGGAATCTTTGATTAAACTTTTTTGATGGTAAAATTCAAGTGTAATCTGAAAATAATCTGAAAATGTATTATTTTAAGAAAATTATTGGGAAATTTTAAGTTTTTTAAAATTTTCAAATTTTCTTAAATTTTTATATAAAGCAATAATTACTTTATATAAAGCTTTTTTAAATTTTGAAATACCTTTATTACTTTAGGAGATATGATCATTTGAATTTCAGGTAGTATTTTTGAAAAGAAATTTTCCAAGATATGTTCCTCGAAAGAATTATTGAATTTTTGATGTCAAATCATTGCAACTGGGATGTTGGCTGCTATAAACTTTAAAACCAATTAAATTTCCTTCATATAGGTCAAAGATAAACTTAAATATAATGTTCAGAAAAAATTCTAGATACTAATAAAATTCAGGAAGAAAATTTAGTAAATTAAAAGTATGCTTTTACCCAAAATGTTATCAAAATCGTATGTTTAAAGATATTTCAATGACCTTTGAAAATTTATATACGCGAATAAATTATCTAAACAGTGGTTTTTTAATTTTTGAAATATCTCTTATAGTTTTGAAGATATCGTTAACTAAACTTGAGGTTGTATTTTGCCAACTTTTTCTTTAAGCTTTTAGTATGCAAAATGTTAATTTGAAAATTTTCAAAAGGCCACTTTTTTGGAATTTTAATTTTTTGAGATGGTTTTATAGGAAATTTAATTACCTTTCAAAATTATCTATGCCCAATTTTCTATCCCTTCTGGTTCCTTCCCTATACGTCTTTAAACTTGCAATAGAATTTCAAAAATTTTCAAATACAAATTTTTCTGAACCCGGTTTTCTTCCGGGACAACAACGACTTCCTGTCTTCAAATTCAGACCAATCGATAGATAATAAACCAAAGAAGACTCCTGAACCAAAATTATTACTAATTGCAGATTTCTTCATTACAGAAATTGGAAGCAAACTCGAAATTTGCACCATCCCAAGATGCTCAAATGGACGGTGGTAAAACGGGACGCATTCCATCAAAGACACGAACCATCGCGACGCACCTCGCTGGGCGGCTGTAGCTCCGGGACGACAACGGGACCTTTGGACAGTGGGCGGAAGCCAAAACGGCGGCGGTCGTCAACCGGAAGACGGCGGTCCTCTAGCGGCAAGCAGCGAAACAGTCTCGGGATTGCCGATCTCAGCAAGGAAAATCGATTCACGTCGACGCCGATCAAGGACGAAGTCTTCCCCGCAGACGCCTTCCGGGACGTCAGCAACCTGACCCCGAAGGACTCAACCCATCGTCAACGACGACGCTCCGAATGCAAAAAGACCCTTTACTCCCCAGCCAAGAAGAAAAAACCCTGCATCGAACCGGAACATCTCAGCCTTTCGGGTGATTTCCTTTTGAACCTCGACAATACGAACTACTTCAAACCCTTCGAAGCTGTGGACTCCCACATCGAAGGGTCCTTTCTTCCCAATGTCCTTGGAGGAGGTCCCAAAGACTTGGTCCATGATTGTCGCTGTCACTCGAAGACTCCAGGTTCGAAACGTTTTGCTCCAACGATACCCAGCTATGCTTTGGACTATTCGCCACCTTCGATGGTGTGTAGTACCAGCCTGTGTCCTTCCAAGATGGACCCGGTTAGTGACTTCCTGCAGCGCATCTCGATGATCACGTCACCAAGTGAACTGCAGCGACATCTTCCTGGATACCGGCCGAAACCTACAGTAAAAGTTCCAACTACGTCCAACCCTCTAGTCAAACACTTCCAGCGGAAATGCTCGGGTTCCAATCCGGATGACTCCAGCTTCATCAACGACCTCTCGTTGGATAAACTTGTAGACGCTATTCTTGATACTTCAGAAAATGCTGAGAATGAGAACCTCGAGAATGATAGTAGGGCTTCTAAAGTTGCGAAAATTCCAGAACGAGAGGTGAATTTGAGTGGGACCTCTTCAGATTCCGGATTTCGAAGTTCCACTACAGAGACCTCTACATCCACTGATACCTTCAGTCTGGCGAAATTCTCCGCCGAACTTCCGGATTCCCTCACAAGTAGCCGAGAAGAAGATGAACGTACCATGATCAATTTGGAAGGTACCTACAACGAACGTTGTGTTGACGTGACCCAAATTGGGACCACTCGTAAACGCCCTCTGTCCATGAAACCTTCCGGGGCATGTGACCCCTCGTTGGATAGCCAATTTAATGGGCATTTGATTGGTCCAACCCTCAAAAGGCAGAAATGCATCAGGCAGAAGAAAATTCCGAAGAAATGTGAAATTCCACCTGCGAACGATCACTCCTTCGATTCGGATAGCACCACGTTGAGTGGCGACGAGGAGGATGTCCGGAATGAAGCCACCTATATTGTTGCTAGTCCGGAAGTGCTTCGACCACCCCCGCAAATCTCCACCCCAGTCAGGAATCTTCCTCAGGGAAGCATCGACCTGGACGTGCAATATTCATCCGATGCTGAAGAAATCCTCGTTACAGGTTGGTTTCTTCTTCATGGTCCTTCTTCAGAAACTTATTAATGACCTTATTTTTTGTAGTTTTTGGTTGTCAGGACCTCAGAAGACAGAATGGGTTACCCATCAATGCATATATCAAGGTGAGTCTAAAAGTTGAGTTTTAGTTCTTCTGCATTTTTAATGACCTCCTGAGTGGGATGCGACAGGTTGCAAGAAGTTGAGGGTGGGTCGATGCTTTGTTGACCATCTGCTTTCGATGTTTATTCGATTATTATAATGATTATCCGGTTAGCAGGTTTCTAATTTGGGCATATGTAGACTCATTCATTAAATTTTCGATCGTTTACTCGGTATTTGAATGGTAACGGTCTTTCCTTAAGATTTATTATTGGCAGTTTCTTCGGGTGGTTAAGTTTAGTGAGTGTTTTATGTGAATTCACCTTTACAAATTGATTTGGTCATGCTTGAATTGATTTTAAACGAACTTTCTGTTCCAAGATAAAAAATTGAATTACAATTTTTAAAATTTTCAAGTCTGTATATTTTCTAAAATTTTTGAACAATTTCTATCAAATTATATCATATTATAGGAAATTTAATGCCCTTTCCAAAACAGTAAATATTGCCATAGTTTTCCCAGAGGAAATGGGAGAAAATTGGAGTTAAACTTGAAGTATTCAAACTTGCAGAACTTTTTGCTAGATATAAATATTTAAAAAAAAGTTTATAACTTTGGAAGTACTGAACCGATGTGATTCATTAATACAGAATTTTGTAGATCTTCAAGAAAAACTAGGAATGCCTTCTTCTGATATTGCTGGGAAATTGGAAAATCCTAGATTTCAGGGGTTGAAAATTAGCAAATATCAATCAGTGCACAACATTTAGATTTTTTGCGCTAATTCTTTCGAGGATATCTTCTAAACGGTTCGGTCGATTGATGGGAAATTTTGCCAAATAATAGGAAATTTAATGCCCTTTTCAAAAATCTATAGCATCATATAGTTTTCTTCCGAGAAATTTGTTAAAAAGTATCAAATATGAAAAATAAAATTTTTGAAAATTTTTGTTCCTACATTAAGTTTGTTCTTGCCAATTTAATGGGGTATATTTTTCAAATGACTAGTCCAATCTTAACCAAATTTTGGAATTAAGTATAACATTTAAAGATCTTTTCAGAAATGTATGACATGATATAATTTTCCACCGGAAAATCTCGAAAAAAAATTCTAAAGTGAAAGATGCTCAAAAATGTATTGGAAAACTTTGAAAGTAATTTTCATCGGTTTACAATGAAAATTTTTGAATTTTGAAAAAATATTCTGTTAGGGTATGAAATATAGAGTGATATGATGTACACGCTTGTATTATTCATGCAAAAATTCTTTGCGAAAACCTGCTCGGAAAACGAACGAGGCACTTAAACGACGATAATGATGCCGATGATGATGCCATTATAATTCAATTAAATCAACTTGTACTTGTTTTGTGGGCACTGGCACGGTGTGTGCGGCACGCCATCAACTTCTTCGCCATCCATCCATCCATCCATCAGCGTTGGTCCCGGCATGAAAAGCGGCGAAGAGATTTATTTGAAATTGAAATGCGCGCATGCAAACGCCGCTCGCGATTTGCATGTGAATGCTGCTGGGGCCGAAGACGAAGAAGTGAGGCGAACGCCATAGTTAATAAGCAGCTTTTTTGGGGAGGGCTGGAAGCTGGGTGGGGCGGGGGAAGACACAGGCAAAAAATTTTTCGCAAACAGCAGGGGCCATCGAGCGCGCGCGCTTTTGCAAGAATCGCCATCCTCATAATCGATTCGCAATTCTTCGGCGTTTTCCAGGTGGCATTGAGCGACCGCACCATGGATGGCCGAAGGAAGCACAGGGGTACGTTGCAACGGACAGCCGTGCAACCGGAATCGGCGGCACCAAGTTTTGGGCACACGTTTCGCGTGCCTCTACTTCTTCATTCCATCAACGATGGCCATCATCATCATCAACAGGCAGTTTTGCACTCCAAGGCACTCTACGTCGAAGTTTGGCATCGGGATCGGAACACCAGGTGAGTTATGACTACTTTTCTTGATCGGAAATGGTCCAAAAGTGGGCTCAAATCCGGCTGAATTCAAAGAAAACTCAAATTTGCAACCAGAAGATCTTAAATTGTGTCTAGGGTCTAAAAATTTTGCTAAAAATCTGAAAATACTATCAAATACTGTAAAAACTTTTAAAATCGTTTTAATAGATTGGTCCTTAAATATTGGATTTAACCGGAAAAACTGAAAAATTAAACTTGAAGTCATAAAGTTCTTGAAAACTATCAGTGAAAGTTACAAATTTTAAACTAGTTTAAACTAACTATAACTTTCAAATTACTTGACAAAATTAGATAAATTTTTGTTTGCTGGGTAGTGAATTTCATATACTTTCAGAAAATATCAAAATTTCCCAGAAAATCATAGAAAATCTAGGATAAATCTAGAAAAATCTGCAGCAACTTCTGTCTTAAAACTTTGTACTTGAAAATTGCATATGAAAGTCCAACAGAAAGTTTGAACTCTTATAACTTTTTAATTGTTGGAAGAAAATAAGTGAAATTAAGTTTATTTATTAGTGAATTTCATATATTTTCTGAAAATGTCAAAATTTTCCGGAAAATTCTAGGATTTCTAGGTTAAATCTAGAAAAGCTTGCAGCAACTCCTTTCTTAAAACTTTGTTCTTGAAAAGTACATCTGAAAGTTTACCAAAATTGAACTCCTCTAACTTTTAAACCTCTAGGAAATTTTAAGCAAAATTCAGTTCGTATAGTAGTGAATTTCCTATTCTTTCAGAAAATACCAGAATTTCCCAGAAAATCGTAGGAAATCTAGGATAAATCTAGGAAAATCTACAGCAACTCCTTTCTTAAAATTTGGGTTTTGAAAACTATAAGTTTACCAAGTTTAAACTCCTGTAACTTTTAAATCACTGCAAGAAATTAATTAATGTTGAGTGCATTTTGTAGGAAATTTCATATACTTTCAGAATATATCAGAGTTTTCCGGAAAATCGTCGAAAATCTGAGAAAAATCTTGGAAAATCTGCAGCAATTACTTTCTTAAAACTTTGTATTTGATATTCTGATTTTAAGAGCATTAATTTAGCCTTTATAAAGCAATTATCATTGCAATTAAATGAAAATTTCTTGACTATCAAAAGGATAAATGAAATACTAAAAGAAAACATCAGAAAATTTGAAAATTTTCCCGGAAAATTTCCGCAAGAATTGCTCCAATGCAAAAAATGAAATAGGAGAGAAATTCCAAATCGTCAATGAAATCACATTAGAAGGGTGGAAAATACAGGATAATATCAATAAAACCCTTGGAAGCAACCTCCCCAGACGTCATAAAATATTCGTCTGCAATTTTTTGCCCGAAAAGATAATAAAGAAGAAGCAAACTGTCGAAAATAGTGCATGAAAACTAAAACTGCAAGCGCCATAAAACAAGTTGTCCGTGCAGGACGAAAAACAACCCTCGAGTACGTTCCAGCATGAACTATGAATCGAGCCTATCCAGGGACGGAATTTCCCAGGACCACACGAAGGCAGAGTCCTGCATCCGGAAATTGAACACCCCGAACCTGATTTCGGCCCAAAGTGGGCGCACTAAATAATTCCGCGCTCCACTCCAATTTCCCACCGCTTTCGTTTCGTCCTTGTTTTTCCTTTATTTTTTTCCGTCCTCGTCCGCGGCCATGTTTTCCGTCTGCTTTACGAGCGCCTCGTTTACATTTTACATTAATTTCACTTCGCTTCGCTGCAGCCCGAATGAAACATTCATGCATTCATCAAAGGAGCATCCATTTTTGCCACTTCCGGTGGATATTTCAATTTACTTCCGGGTGGTTAGGATAGTTGAAATGTCAACTTTTATGATGTTTGTAAGTTTCCCTCGGAAATTCAATTGCGTGTTGGAGTTTTCCACACGTAAAGTTTGGTAGAGTAATTACAGGCTGATTATGTTTGCATGGGAGTTTTTTTAAGTTTGTGACGTCATTTCCTGGTTGTTAGCAGATATTTTTACATTTTCGGATTCGTTATGAAATTCTATATGAGAATAGTTAAAGAAAATTGGAAAATGTCTAATGGGAACTAGTTAAAAGTTGTGTGGAAATTCAGCAATTTTTGGTAAAGTTCGAAATTGATTTGCATGGGAGTTTTTTCAATTTGTCACGTCATTTCCGACTTGATATCGGATATTATTGCATTTTCGGATTCTCCATGAAATTCAACACGAGAATCCTTCAAGAAATTCAAAAAAAATCGGTTTGAAACAACCTAAAAATCAAGTGGAAAATCATCAATTTTAGTTTGAGTTTCAAATTCTCTTCAGTAGGATTTCCCGAATTCTGACGTCACATCCAGGATTTTTAAGGTTATTTTAGCATTTCCGTACATGTAATAAGATTCCCAACAGTACTCCAAGATTCACTTCCGGAAAAACTGGAAGTGAAGTGTTGAAATACGCGATTGAAAATCATAAAATGGTTGGCACTGAAAATGCACGATTTAGACCGGAAAACATCCATTTCCGGTTCGTCCAACAACAATAACAATCACTTTGACGCATGTACGACTAGTTAAACACGCAGTCAACCCATACACGGGTCCTGGAAACGTGTATAATTTACGCGAAACTCGGGGAGAATCCTGCACGAGGTTTTCCGGAAAAGCGCATGCGCCACGATCGATCCTTGCGTGGCGGCTGGTGGCGGCAATGGCGCCCTTCAGCCAGTCATCCTCGCGTGCAGGACGAGACACATTGGCGGTCGGGCGACAACAACTCGGGGCCGAAATCGTCGCCGATAGAAAAATCAGCGGAACGCACCGGAAGTCGTCCTGGGGGCGGCAGCGACAGCGGGCTGTGCGTGCGACGTGGCAGTTCGTCGCACCGGAAAAGCGCGCAGCATCGCGCGACGGCCGGGGGCGGCAATCAATGACACTCTGTTGATGATGACGTCGCCTCCTGCACGCATCTAGTTTTCCGGGCAAGGCTCACGCGTTCGCGCGAAATCGAGTGCCTAAACCGGAAACACTCACCGAAAAAAACAAAAAAACTAGGACGATAATTGTTTACCAGCATTGATCACTCATCGATTTTGGTGTGGATTTTGTTTCCTTGATGTTGTTACGTGTTATCTAGCAGATAGTCGTAGAGAAATTCGGTGTCCAGCTGGGAAAATCGGGCACAAACGAGGTGCAAGTGTTAAGAATCCTGCGGGCTCGAAAGGATAATTAGCAAATTGCTCCTGAACGCCGCCTCCCATCCCTCATTTTCCCAGTGCGGCCACGAAGAGCTTTCACTCGGTGCTGTGTGGATGTGGATCAAGTGTCGGCGGAAAATTCAGTGGCGAGTGCTCCGGGAAATTCCAGTGTGCGTCCTGCATTGCATCGACACATTTCCATATCTCCCACGGGATTTTACGACTATCGAGTGCTTTTGTTACGTAATAAAAGCATATTTGCCCTTATCACCCGCAAGATCTACAAGGGTAAGATCTATTTGTCATTCACATCATCCGTTATCCTTGAAAATCCAAAGCTGGATCATCAATGATGTACTGATTTTCCAGAAATTTTGGTTTTCCATTTGAATCCTTAGTATTACTAATTTATGAATTATTCTCATGGAAAATTTATGGTTACACCTTCTTCTTGTCCTGTTAAATATTCAAAGGATTTAATTCCAGGATAATGAACCTAAATATTAATTTTTAATGGGGGAAACTCGAAAAATTTAATCGATAAAAACGATTTGTCGTTTGCATTAATCTTGGTCAAATATTCGTGGAAATTCTAGAATATTTTAGGTCCTTGATGTATTTTAACTATCCTGGATAAAAGTTATTGAAGGATAATTTTATTTTACCCTTGAATTCATAATGAAAATAATTTGAAACTAATTTAATGATAAATTCTTTCAAAAATGATTTCAACAAATTACAGGATATCTTAAAGAAAATCTAAGGATTATTTGTTTGCAATATTAATCAATTATCCTTTTGTGGATATCTTTAAAGATAGTTTGATATATTTAAATAATTTAACTTGGAGAAGTAAAAATCCTGAAGTTCAAGGACAATTCAAAAATTGTTGATTGCAAATTTCAGGTTTTCTTGAGAAAGCCTTCAATATCCTTGATCCTGGAAGTTATTTTTACAAAAAATTATTTTTAAACTGTCTAGTAATTAACTCATTAATTAATTTTTCAATCCACATTTGAAAATCTCAGATAAATCATTCAAAAATAATTCTTGAAATTTTTAAAGTTTAATTAATATTTTCTCCTATTTCAAAGTGAATTTTTCAAAAAACTAGAAGGAAATTTCAGGAAATTTTAAGTTCCTTGTTTTTCTGAATATATTTACTTTAAAAAACTTTAAGGATAATTTCCATTTTCTTATAGATCCTTAAGAATTTAAACTTGATATTGAAAAGTGAAAGAAAAAAAGAATGTGAAAAATATGCAAATTTCAATACTCAACAAAAGCCGGAAAATTCTAAGGAAAATTAATGTCCTACGTTTCTATAAGTCAAGGACACTCTACATGTTGTTCAGCTTCCGGTTAACCTAGTTGTTGCACCTGGAAGGATAATAAAACTAACTTTATGGCTTTACTCCAACAAAAAATGGAAGAAAATTACTTTGGACATAACTTTTACTTTGCTACCAATTTCCTTTGGGACGAAATAAATAATTCAAGGAAATTTTGACTTCGAACCTTTCTTCAGTTATCCTTAAATCCAGATCTTGAAAAAAAATCAATTATATCATTCATTTTTTAATTCATACAACAATTTGTTTCAATTTTTCTTTATTGTCATTTATTACTTTTCTTTTATCTTTGTAATCCTGATTATCCTTATAATAATTATCCAGGATAATTTTTAATGAATGAATGTGTAGGAAATCAAATATTTACACAGTATTTTTCAAAATTTATTGGTAACTTGTTGAAATTGCACATGAAACGTGGCATGAAACCAACGAGTGGAAATAGGAGGAAAATTGAAGGATATTTTAATGAAATTGGTCACTAGTGGTGGCTATATTCCTCCAGTGACCCGAATTCGCCACTCGAACACGTCCTTGTTGAATGGTCCGCGTGCCTTCATGCAATTTCCTAGTCCTTTTTCCTCTTCGTTTCTCTTCCACTCATCAAACCGTTCCAAAATATCTTTCTGATGCATTAAGGATAGTCGAATGCAGTTTTTCGTTGCTAATCGACTTAAAAGTATCTGATAATCGGTTTTCAATGTAATTATTGGATTCATTATCCTTACATTTAATTATCCTAAGAAGTTCTTTTATGGGTTGTAATTACTAATTAAATATCGATATTGAATTTCAATCGTTTAAAGTTTAAAGTTGAGTTTTCCTTGAAGTTTAGTTCAACCTAAAAGAGGATAATCGATAAATTGCATGATGGGAGATATAAAGGATTAGTTCAATCAGTTGGTCGCCATTTTTATTGTCCATAATTCACGAACTAATGATGCAATGTTTGGTTACAGACGCAGTGAGTTCCTGGGATGTACGTCATTCGCAATAAAAGATGTCCTTAAGAAGGTAAATTGGATTGTAGCCATTGTTATCCTTTTTCTATGCACGCTTCCGGTGTTCGTCCTTTCATGCCACTATTTTTATTTTTATTTGCGAAGCCACAAAAGGTCTTATTTTTATCGATTGATATTTCATTCGATGTCGTTCTTTTCAGATGTTTGTTTGTATGGTTGCTAAGGACATCCTTAGTAACGCTACATGAAAACTCCATAAGAGCAGCCATTTTGTTTTCCTAACGGTTGACCCCATTCAAATGAATTTCCCATCAAAATTTAAAATCAAAAAATTTGAAACTAAAATTTCTTTATTTTTAGAAAATTCGGGGCAGTTTTCAATTGCATGCGCAATGGTCGGAGACCAGCAACAGCATTGAATGTCAGAGTGCGACGGTAGAGACGCCTATCGTCGCCACCAACATCAACAACAACAATCACCTGGAGGACGACAAGAAACAGGACGTCGGTGCTGAAGAAGGGCAAAAGGTCGAGGAAGTCGGCTTCAGAATGAGTGAAATCCATCATACGAGCATCGACGAGCTGATCGCCGATGAGTCGACCGCAGGTCCTGCGGGAAAACCCTCGATGGCGGCGCTCAGCGAGCAGCAGAAACGCGCCGACGAGAATCTCTTCCTGCGCTACCTGGAGCTCGACCCCGTGGACGGGCCGGAAGCCGCCCCCGCTCTGGCGCAACGCAAGGCTTCCGGAAACAAGACCAACGGCCGCACCCCGTTCACGATGACGAAGGTGGTGCGTCGAGCCGCCCCCAAAGCCGGCTTCGGCTTCAGCGTCGTCTGGACGCATCCGCCACGCATCGAGCGCGTCGAACGAGGACTTCCGGCCGACAAAGCGGGGGTGCAACCCGGGGACTACCTCATCTTCGTCGACAAACACAATGTCGTCATGATGCCCGAGGTGGACATCCTTAACCTCATACGGTATGTGGTCAAACCACCCCCCAAAAGAAGTTCTCAACAAAACTAACATTTTGGGTTTTAGGTCCTTGGGGAACCAACTGACGCTGGAGATCTTCCGGCGGGACCCGAACCGTAATGGGTCAGTGCCAAATGTCAACAAGCCTCCAGGTGTGGCTCTGGGGGCGGCTGTACGACTGAGTTCGTTGAGTGGAGGCGGCGGTTTGGGTGGGTTAGGTGGGAGTTTTGAGACCACCGGAAGCACGACGGGGTTGCCGCTGGTGGCGTCGTCGTTGACGTCGGTGGCGGCTGGAGTCCCGCCGAGTACAGCAACCCCACGCCGCCCCTCGACGGTGTGCTCCACGAATACAGCGAGTGTCGAGTACAGCCGGAAGAAGCTGCATCTGCCCCAGGTCACCTTCACCTCGGAGGTTGGTAACGGTATCATTGTCTAGGGGTTTGCCGCCCCCAGGATATCCTCCAACCACTCATTATCATTTCGATGGCCAGTTATTTAGTGCTTAATTCCTCCCCGTTTCAAAAACTTATTTCTCTACTTTTTCTCATCACTTTTTGTCGACAGACATAAATTAGGGCATTATTAGTTGATTAATTGTTTAATTTTAGTAATTTATTTATGAGTATCATTATTAACTAAATAGACACGCAAGTCAAGATTGCGTCCTTTATTTATTACTATTATTATTATTATTGTGGTATTTTTTAAGTAATTTTTTCATGTCATGTTTTCTTTGCGTTTTGCTGTTTTGTTTATTCAATTTTTTTCTTTTCCAATCATTTTTTAAATATCCGCCCGAAATTGCGGAATTGTTTGTTACTATTTGTTGATTACCGACTACTTTTATGTGTTTTTATCATTATTATTGGCTATTATTTATACATTTTACTAGGAAATAATAAAATTTTGTTTACATAACTTTAAATTTCTTTCCCATATTTTTATTTTATTTTTTGCCTAATCAACCTACCTGGTTATTTTGTAGAATATTTAATGCTCTTTCCAAATATGTATAGCATAACATAATTTTCCTTTGGATCATATAAAAAATCAGATCTGAAAATTGAAAAATCTAATGATCAGTGAAAATTTTCCTCAAAAATTAATTTCTAATTTTTTAATCGTCTGTGGCTTCTAAATTATGGGACAGAATTTAATGGAAGTTTGACTACATTAAAGTAAATTAAATTCTGTTTCCAAAAATGTATAGCATCATGCAATTTTCATTTGGCAAATCTGCGAAAATCAGTATCAAATTTGCAAGAATAATAAAAATTGGATTTCAACTTATTCAACTTCAAAATTTCAATTACAAATATCTTTTAAACCGTTGGGCCGATTTGAATGAAATTTTCACATATTATAGAAAATTACATACCCTTTTCAAAAATGCATAGCATGATTTAATTTTCCCCCGGGAAATATGCGAAAATTAGCTGCAAAGTTGTAAGCATGCCTACTACTCACAATGTGAAGATTGAATTGCACGCTTTCCACGTGCTGGTGTTTGATCTAGAGGCCGACGAGTAGCTCGGAGGAGGCGAGAAGGAAGGCAATGTACCAAATTATCGCCAAGGAGCAACAATATGCCACCTCCATGCAGTTTGCCGCCACCAGATACGTGCAATCTCTTCTGGAGCGCAAGGACCTCATCGGACAGCCCGAGCATCGGACGCTCTTCCAGAACAGCGAAGAGGTATGCAATTGCTCATTATCCTTGCATAATTATCCCCTTTTCAAAGTATAGTAATGCCGGATTGATTTTCCCATTATTTCGTTATCCTGGAAACTCGCAATTTCCACTGAATTAACTACTATTCGATGCATTGTTTTGTTCTTCGTCGTTCATCGGATATCCTGCAGGATCATGATGTTTTGGTTAATTATTGTACTTCATTACTTCATCCTAATTAATATTTTATCATTATAAGTCAGAAAAAACTGAGGATAACGAGGGAAAATTCATTATTTACTGGGTAATCTTGTTTTGTTGTTTTTTGAAGATTTCCCGAAATTTAGCTGGATTTTCTGGAATACCAAAAGTGGATATTTGATAGTGTTTAGCATTTTCTGTAGGGAAATTTAATAATCTTTCATTTGCTTCCAAAATTAACCTTGTATCACTTTGAATTTCCACTGAAATTACAGTTTTCTTCCAGTATGCTGGAGACCACCAACTTTAAAATGTTAATATTTTGATTCCAAATTCATACTTTATTATTGTCATAAATATCTGACATAATTCCAATTTTAGAGGCTTTTCTGAAAGAAAATTTAATAAGCTTTCGATTGGTAAATATGGAAATTAAAAAAGATTTATAGTTTTTCTGTAAATCAAAATTTTCCCTGAGGATACAAAAAATATATTAAAAATGAATGTGTAAATTCATGATTTATTTTCTAAGTAAAACCAGCAGATATTTATAATTCAATAAGAGATTTATAAAGTACATTTAATAAGCTTTCTTTTGAAACTATTTACAATTTTCTAACTTTCCCAGTTTTCCGGAAACTTTAGATTTTCTCGAAGCAAGTTTTAAAAATAAATCAATTTTTAGCTTTAACTTAATCAGTACGGTAATTTCCAGGATAATTTGATGAATCCTTGATGTATGTTCCAGTTGTTGAGGATATCTGAAGAAATCATCGACCATCTCATCCAGGTGGATGGGGAGTACCAGACCGGAAGTCTCGTCAAGCTATATGCGACGAAGCTGACGGAAATCACAACGGCCTACAAACGTTACTGCTCAGGAATCAAGAAGGCCGATTGCGTTCTAGCCAACCTGATGAAAAACCAGGAGTTTTCCCGGTTCATCACGACACCAGCAATCCCTCGTCGCCGACCCGACCTCACCTCCTTCATCCACAAACCACTGGAGCACTATCGGGAAATCCTCAAGCTCTTCAACGTGATCCTCACCAACACCAAGACGAACCAGACCGACGAGTACAACATTGTTAATCATATTGTTCACGAATTACAGGTAACAACCACTTTTTTTAACCTATTATCCTTTTTTGAGCTCATTTGATCTACTAGTATACTTTAAAACCCAAAATTTGTTATTCCTGCTTCTGGAACTGATATCTTTTTTGGTGATTGGTGTATGGATTGTTGTAGGGGAATTACAGGGAAATGACGTCACAAGTTGGCCTCATGGAGCCGGTGGGCGAAGGTCGACCATTGTTATCCGTACAGGACCTCGAGACGCGATTGGTCTTCACGAAATGCAAGGTTAGAAAAATTTTCATTTTGCGTCGTTTTTTTCACAATTTTTTTGGGGATTTTCTTGGGGCTCGGATTAATGCCTTTTTGGTTTGTAGCCTTTCGTCCTGAGTAAACCTGGCCGCCAATGGATTTTTGGGGGCGATTTATCGAGGGTTGAGGGACGTACCGTGCGTCAATATTGGGCACTGCTCTTCAGTGATATCCTACTTTTCGCCAAAGTGTCTCGGGACCGTGTGCTCTTTATCCTAGAGGAACCACTGCCTTTATCCAACATTTCTGATATGTTTTTCAACGTTCGTAAAAAAGGTAATAAGCTTGAATCCATTTTCCAGCTTCTGGATCGTTTTTTCGAAGAGTTGTTTCAAAAGTTTCATTTTTGACTAATAGTTTTAAACTCGTTACAACATTTTGAATATTTTAACATTTTATGATATTTTTGAAGTATTTTATAGGAAATTAAATTATCTTTAAGAAGGTCAATTAGGAAATTTGAATTATTGAGTTTTCCGATGGAAAATTTGCATTCAAACTATCCATAAGTTTATTCATCTAAAAACAAGTTTAATAACTTTGAATCAAATTTACTACTCTATAGCTTCTCAAAAAAACCTTAAATTTTTTTGGAAAAACCTTCATTTTAAAGATAATTTATTCAACTTTCATAATCTTTTAAAATATTTGAAAAATAATCAATAGGTAGTCTAAAATATTCATTAATCTTTGAAGATGATTTTTTTTATTAATTTTGTGCAACATTTGATTCAACAATGAATATCTCCTAAACTAATGAAGATATTTTAAATATTTTTTCACCACTTGAAAGCTAGTTAAATTATGTATAACAACATTAATTCCCCTTTGAATTTTCATAGAAAATGAGTTTCGAATCGTGGTCGAACCGGGTGGAACAGCGAATCGCAACACAGCAAGCAGTCCAACCGTGCATTGTGGGCCAGATTTGAGTAGGACACCGAGGAAAAACCCCCAAAAACGCTGCATTATCCTTCGGACACCCACCGTGGAGCTGAAGGCCGTCTGGCAGAACCTCCTCCAACGACAGATGTAAGTAAATCTTCTACCTCCAACGCTTTGCATTTTTCCACCATGTTTTTTCGATTTCTGGCATTTGCTCATTCTGTGTCCTCATTACAATTTGAAGCGACGAACGGGAGAATGTCGAATGGCACTGGCAGGTATACAACTAACAATGCGAACGAGCGAATTTTCCGCACACAAATCCCACATACAACAATACACGAGAACAAGAAACAAGAATCTAGAGAGTGGCTATAGAAAGATATCACGAGTGTAGACTTCTTAGTTTGTCGAATTTTCTCTTCGATTCATTACTGAAAATTAGTGGTAGACATCGTCGAATGGTTCCTCTCCAATCAAGTATATTGTATATTTGTTGTTATCAAAAAATGTTATCACTATGGAGTTATCTAGTTAGTCGTATGTTTGCTGGCAATAAATTTGTGTTTAGCGAAGTTAATACTGGGTGGTTGTTAGTTTTTCATTCGTTTTTATCCTTTTTGTTACAGGTTATCATTTGTTTATTGATTATTTTCAGAGACATTTAATTTGCCTTTTAATTTCAGGACCATTATCCTTGTTTTTTAATGTGGAACATTCAAATTTGCATAATATAATTTATTTAATATTTTTGCAACATCCAACGAGTTTATAACAAAATATACAATGAAAATAACGAACGATATTAATTTTGAGAAAAAATTCCAGGTTTATAATCGAAAATTGCGAGTTTCTCTAAAAAATCCTTCGAATTGCTTTTATGATACGTTATTTATCAACTCAAAAGTTCGTAATGAAATACAATATTTTTCTAGATCGAACTTTATATGATGGATGACAGTTTCTTAATCCTCAAGTTTCGTAGAATAAGTTTGAAACAGAAAATTTTGAGATATCTTCATTTTTGACTGATTTACCCAGGGTTTTCCACGAGGTGTTTTTCTAGTATTTTTTATGTTCTTTAATGTAATTAGAGTTAATTTAAAAAAGTTTCATTCATGATATCATAATTTGGATAGCAAATTGGTTTTCCTTGAAAGTTGTAGAATATTCTTGCTAAAGAAAAATTCTCAGAAATGTGATTTTTAACCGATTTTCCCGAGGTTTTCCACGAGACTTGTTTTATTACGTAATTCATCGTTTTGGTTTTATGGCTATAACTTTGGTTTGAAAACATCTAGGATCGTCAATTTTTTTTTATAATATGTGTATTTCAGTATTGTTGATGAAAATATGATATTTGCTAAAATTTGAAACATTTAGCTTAGAAGGATTTGCAACAAAGTGATAACTAGTGTAATTTCGCTTTTTCTTCAGATTTTAGCCTAGGATTTTCGTACAAATCTGGGAATTTCTTTATAATGGTCCAGAAAATATCATAGATACTAGGAATAGTTGATATTTCATCGGAATTTGTTGCTATTTAATAACAAATTAGTGTAAACTTGCAAATCGACTAAAATCGTATCGTAGCATTTCTCTCATGAAATTTTTAGTTATTAGAACGTAGTTTAGATGCGTGTAGATGCTAATAGTATGAACCATCTTCTTGTGCCTGTTACCAACCCCAGCTTCCACATAAACTCCGTCGGCGGAGACGGCAGCGCGTACAGCAGCCCCGTGGAGTCACCCGACTGTCAACCGATGACCTCCTCGGTGATGACGCTCCAATCCGCCGAGTCGCTCAGCCGTCACCAGCGACTCCAGCACAGCACCACCTCCAGCGGGGTCGGCGGTGGACACCATCTCCAGCAGCACCACCTCCACCACCATCAGCAACAACAGGTGCGTCCAAACGCGTCCTCATCATTTGACTCTCCGGGGAAGAGAAAGTCCTCGGGCTTGGACGACGTGTGCGAGCTGCACGCCGGCGGCGGCGGCGGCGGTGGGAGCGGTGACGACGTGTGCTGCTGCCACATGCTGCCGCCGCCTCTTCAGCACCAGCACCAGCACCAGCTGCAGCAGTTCCTCACGCCGGACACGCCGTCCGCGAATATCAGTCCGAGCTGCAGCTCGGGCCGGCTGTCGCAGGCGTTCACCTCGCATTTCAATTCGGCGGCGAACTCGCCGACGCGTGCCGCTGGACCTGGGGGCGGCTGCAACGGCAGCTGCTCGACGAACCGGTCCGACAATGCCGATGCAAACACGGACGACATGCTCGATGTCGGCACGTATCGCGAATTCGACGAGCAGGAGCCCTGGGACATTGTCACCTTCGAGTACGAGTTCAATTTGAATGAGTATTTCGAGGATTATTAGCTCGGTCGAAAATTGCGACCGGAAATGACGTGCCAAACGATTTTCACGCGGATATATTCACTCTTTCGTAGAATTCATGACAATCGAGATACGAATGGGTTTTGAGTTTTCCCAGGAGGAAAATTTAGGAATTTCACAATATTTTCCAATTTGATAAGCCATGTGAGCTTCGCTTTCTATCAATCATTCCATTTCCGGTTGATTTTTACGTTTTGAAATCGATTTTCCACCGAAAGTTCCAAATTTCAAGAAATCTTATTTCAAGGTCGGATAACCCGGAAAATATCTGACAATTACTTGATTGCATCATTCCAAATTGCATAACATATGATTATTTACAATATCATTCCATAGATAACATCAATTTCTCAGAGTTTTTCCTGGAAAATCAGAAAAATAGAGGAATGAAACACCAAATTTAAAGTTAAATACAACAAAATTTCATATAATTTTAGAATTTTTTTCTGAAAAATTCAACGTACGAAAATTAATGAACTATAGGTAATTTAATACAGAATTTATCTGAGAATATATTGCATTTATAATTTTTGAAAAATCTATTTCGGTTTTAAAGTTATATCAAAAAATCTGAAGTCATAATTTTAAATTTCGAATTTACATGTCTCAATTTCAAAAATCTTTCCAAATTCTAACAAATCAAAATTTAAAAACAAGTATAGCTTAAATTAAAGAAAATTGAATGCAAATTCATAATCTTTTCTAATTTTGGTGAAAATTAAAAATTTTCCGACGAAAAATCGAATTTAAACAAAAAACAACAAAAACAAATAATTTCTGATTAGAATGCATTTTCCGGTGGAAATTTGCACTCTCACCCTACACGAAAACTGCCTCACACATAAGAACTAATTAACAATGAATAAATAAATAAATTAAGTCACAACGTTTTTCATATAACGTCTTCAATCTCGCAAATTCAGCTTCGATTCGTTACGAAAAACTCATTAAGCTCATCTCTAAAATTCTAGGTGATAATTAAATGAATTAATTGTTACAAACTCTCGCCAAAATGAGGAACAACCAAGTGAAACGCCTAATATACGAACAAATAAACAACAACAAATTAACTAAACTAAAGTAACAAAGCAGAAACATGTAAAATTTACGTTTGAATAAACGATTTATTTAGTAGTTAAATGCGTGTTGTTTTTTCATTTCTCGACTTCCCCAGTTTTTCTCAGACTCGTCATGTTTGCATCGGCATTGTCTTCACAAAGTGAAAAAGTGGTGAAAATATTTGAAAATGCAGTTTTTAAAATGATTACTTATTTCAGATTGAACTATAATTGAGAAATCAAAAATTTCAAACTTATTTTCTGGTTATTTCCAAATGGAAATTTTAAAATTTTTGAAGTGATTCTGAATTTTCAAGAATTGTAGAATATGTTAGACTTATTAGTTTTGAAATTGGTTGAAAATGTCAATGAGTTTTCCAGAATTTTCCACGACAATGCAAAAAATGAACTTTTTATGTTTTCATGCTTGTATCAGCTTGAATTTAAAAATTTTTAGTATTGTCTTTACAGAAATCGATAGAAAATTAATTTATCTATTCAATGGTACTCAAAATATTTAAAAATTTCTACAGGAAGTATAAATTTTCCGGCTTTAAACACACACCTTATATAAAAAACACATAAAAATCAATTTACACGTAATTTCTTTGGAGATTTCAATGCTTCTTTAACAATTCAAATTGTTTATCTTTTAGGGACCTAACACCACATTTACTGGCAACCACAATTTGCATAACAACAACAATAACAACGAAGATGAAGCCCGGAAAATGCTGGACGAACTCATCGAACACAAATGCAAGCAATTGGAAAAATCGTCGATTTCGGGGAAAAGCAACGCTATTCATCTTGAGCAATGGATGAAGGGACAGTTTAACCATAGGTTGGGTAACAACAATGTTGAGGAAGAAGTGCCCAATGATGGGGATGACGAGTTGGAACTGTGGACCGAGGAACAGGTTCGAAAACGCTCCGAAGAACTGCGATTGGTTCAACCTTCTGGAGATGGTCGCATCGAGAGTCGCGCTGAAGAAGTTCCCCAAGACGAAGACCAGAGTCCTTCGAGAAGTACCAACACTACGGAAAGTCAAGTAAGATGACCCATGCAAAGGGTAGATGCTATTTAGGGCTTTGAGCTAAAAAAAGTGAAGAAATTTTGATTTCAAATTTTACTTTAAGATTTTCTTGAATTTTCTCGGGTTCTGGGGTTCTGGGGTTGTGGGCTACCAGTTTTTGGGACTTTTAAATTTTGATATAATGTGGAAAAATAGTAATGGTAAAAGATATTGATTGAACCCCGAGGAAGTTCAGAATTTTGAAACAAAAAAAGTAATTTCTTGACAAATTGTAATGGTATCAAAAGAAATTTTGGGCTAATTCTAGTGCACTGCTTGTAGGTAACAGTAAGATCAAGTCCGCTCGTACCTGAATCGGTATCAATGTGTAGAAAGTGCCAGAGGACCTGTTACCATCCCGCCCCTCGGCCCCCAAATGGGCTCAAGCTGCAATCTGGCGACGGCGACGAAGAAGAAGATTGGCGACCATTGATGCTCATGGGTCTCAGTGCAGTGAACCCAGCCGCCTCTCTGGTGAAGCTTGACCCTTTTGCTATGCCCCTGCCGAAGATCGCCGTGCTGCCCCCAACACCCACCCCCGAATCCCTCGCCAAAGACTGCAATTGCAATTGCACCAACCCCAAAGTGAAGTCTTTCGATCTGGCCTTGAACAAGTCCTATGACAATTCTCCCGATGACTCCCCGATCAACGAGACCGACGAGCAACCCTATCACTCCCTGCATAGTTCGAACCTCACCTTGAGGCGGTTCGGGACCGTCTCCAGCCTGGAACGAGTGGGAAGCGAAGAAGAAGCTTATGATTGCACCGAATTATCCGAAACCAACGAGGTTTCCGGGGAGGACCTCGAGGGTATTGACAACGAAGGGTTTAATAGTACAATTATGACGTGGACGGCGAAGGCCGGAAGTTTCGTTGCCGCCAAAATGGCCTTCCTGGAGAAGTTACCCGAGTGAGTATCCTTTAAACTTCTTGTTGATGGATATTCAAAATTTTTATTTTTTTGATTTTGTTGTAACTTTTGAAATTTTCAACCGATTTTAAATCTGTTTAAAGCATTTTATAGGTTTTTTATTTTAGTTTCATTTGCACTGGAAGAATATTTTCCAGTCCCGACGCAAATATCATAAATTAGTTATTAAACATATAGATACACTTTCAAGATAATTTAAATCTATGATTTATTCCTTTGGTAATATCTCAGGATATTTTAAATATTTTTAAATTTCCTTTAAATATTTTAAAACTAAATTAAATTATCTTTAAAACGATGTATGACTTTATGCTTTCATCGTCGTGAAAATATAGATTTCCCGGCTTGGAAATTCAACTTTAATTTTTAAAGTTCCTTAAGAAAACTTTTTTGTATATTCTCATAAAGATTTTATCAAGACTTTCAAATAAATTCAAATAAATCTTTGAGAATTTTATAACCATTTAAATTATGGTTCTTTTGGTCTATAAACTTCTGGAATAATCTTGTGGGAAATTTAAAATATCAGCTCTCAAAGTCAGAAATTAAAATTCTTCAACATTGTATGTTGTTTTTCAAGCAGGATTTTGGTATCTCCTCGTGGAAATTCTCATGAAATCTTTCTATATCATATTCCCTAGTTATCATAGATACTGAAAATGCAATTTTCCTCCACAGCTATCTTCGTACGGAGATGGCAGTCAACGGGGAAGAGATCCAAGAAGAGGAAACAAGTGGAGCAACAAGTGGTGAGGAAATTTGGGGTACACCGACGAGTGGGGGAGAACTGGATGATCCTCTCAGTTCCCCGCAATACGAAGACCAACATTCTGTAAGTATCCCATGGGAAAATCCAGCCAACTGAGGGAAAACCTAAAATTTCCATTTAATTTTAGCCAAATGGATCAATTTCATCGAATGAAGACACTGAGTTGATGATGGATGAACTCCTGATGATTCCTCCAGTGACGAGTGCCAATATTCGGGGATTGTTGCCTCGAAGGACCCTGGAACCGTTGATGGAAGAGGAATTTTCCGACACGTGCACCACGTCAACTTCTTCATCTCCAACTCCAACAGAACCTTCAGTTTCACCCGAGCAGGTAAATGACTCAAGAAGTGACGCTTTTCCGCTTTTCTCTGAGGAAAATTAATCAATACGTTTATTAATAAGTAAGGAAATCTATTTTTGGATAGTAATAGAGGTTAATTGAAGCATTTATCCAGGATTTTCCGATTTTCTGACGTAAACAGCGACTTTAATATGAAATGATGGAAAATCCCCATGAAAGCTTTTCCAACGTCCTTCATACCTGTCTATGACGTAAAATCGATTAATTGGTAATTATAGATTACGTTTATCAAGGATTCCCTGAAGTTGGATGATAATTAAATCAGAAATTTAATTGGAAATCCTGTAGCATGAAATCTTATAGGATGAAATGAAAAATCAAAATTTTAGTCAAATCATATTCAATAAAAATTTTATTTCCGTATTGGTAACATGGGCATGTAAAATATCATTTTAAAGATAATTTAATATTCTTTTCAAATCTGCAAAGAAATGTTAAAAAAGTCAATTACTTTTGAAGATATTGGTTAAAGTATCAGGACAAATTTTACCACTGATAATTCAGTACTAAAATATTCGAAGATAATTTTCTCCGATACGAAGAAAGAAAATTAAATTTTTTTATACACAAAAATTTAAGGTAATTTAATCTTCTATCAAAATCTGCAAAGAAACTTTAAAAAAGTTAATTATCTTTGAAGATATTGAAGAATGTATCAAATCAAATTTTATCAGAAAAAATTCAGTACTGAAAAGTTTGATGAAAATTTTCTCATTGGTAACTTATATTTATCTACTGGTAACATGGATATATAAGATATCGTTTTAAAGATAATTTAATCTTCTTTCAAAATCTGCAAAGAAACTTTTAAAAAGTTAATTACTTTTAAAGATATTGAAGAAAGTATCAGATCTATTTGTATCCTTAAAAAATTAGTACCAAAAGTTTGATGGTAATTTTCTCTTCTACCCACAAAGAATTATATATAGTGTTATACACAAAATTCAAAGGAAAATTCATGCTCTATTCAATTCTGAAAAAATATTTGAAATCGGACCACCAATTCCAAAGTTATGAGTGAAAATATAAACCGGAAATCGATTTCCGATCGTAGCTTCAACGCAAGACGTATAAAAAGCGAATTACATTGCGGGCAGGGCAACGAAACTGGCGATGCTGCTGACGAATGTTCGACTGCTGTCGGGAGACGCTCGCCACCGTCATCGGGGGCGGAAATGGCGGCGGTGGCAGCGGCGGTGGTGGCGGCCGGCCGGATAAGCGCGAGAAGTTCAAACGCATCCGGTACACGCCTGGGGATAGCATCACTTCGATCGACTTCTACGACACCCCAACCGGCCCCGGTGCCGCCGCCGACGAGTACGTCTTCTACAAGCACCCCACAACCGCCTCCGTCGATGATCGCAACGGTCAGCGTGTGTCCCAATCGCCGGCCGCCTCCGACGCTTCCTTCGCCGCACGTCGACGCGCACCAGGAGGCGGCGGTGGCTGTGGCGGAGGCGCCGGACAAACGGATCTTCATCAAGCGCACCGACAGCTACCAGAAGATCATCGAGGCGGAGGACGACCGAGTTGGCTTCTTCACGCGTTTCCGCAACCGGCCGAGCATGAAGTACGTAAATATTGAGCGGATTCCACCCAACAAGGGTGTTAAATTGTAAGTAAAGCACCAAACTAGTTTTTGTTGGGCTTTTTTGCTTCATTTTTAACTTCATTTCCGGTTACTTCCGGTTTGAGATATCTTGGAATTAGTTTCCAAACTTTTTTTAACCAAGCAAAATTAGAATTTTGTGTGTTGTTTTTTTTGGTGGAAAACTCCGGAAAAACTTTTTTCAACTTTTATTTTCTTTTATTCTCTTTACTTAACTTTTTATCAGAAAAGCATACAAGGATATTCTGTCAAAAATTCAGCAAAAATCTGATGTGAAAATAGAAAACCAATTTTTATTATATGTTTATTAAGTTTCCTTCCAAGTTTTTTGCACATTTTGACCAATTTTTCAAAGAAAATTCAATTCTAATTTGACGTACTTTAAAATACTTGTTTATGACTTCATTTTCAGTTTGGAATTTTTCAATGTACGAAGAGAGCGCAAAATCTACGAGACTTTTCCCGGAGGAAAACATCTCATCAAGGTTTTCAGTCGTGAAGGTGACGATTCGGAAAATGTGCCTACTTCGTACGCTGAGAAACCGGAAATTTTGCAACGAATCAAGGTAATCTACATCATTTTCCATCCATTTCATTTATTTTTCCACAGATTTTCCAAAAATTTCCATGAAATACAGCCTCTTAAAATCCCATTCTTTTTTTCAACTTTCAAAACGTTTTGTTTCACTTGATAAGCTATATTTTCAAAACGGCTTTTGATATTTGAATCAAACTAGGGGAAATGATAGCTTATTAAATTATCTTTCAAATGGTATCTTAGTTTATTTAATTATTTTATAACAATCGTGAAATTTTTACCTTTAAATAATGAATATTGAATCTGATCCTTTTTCACTGTTTAAATTTCTTTGTCTTGTTAATCAAATCAGTCATATCTATAAAAGTAATGAAGCAATTTGAAATTTTTTGACAGTATTTTATAGATTTTTAAATAACCTTTCCAATGGTTATATTCATTTTTGCATTGAAATTTTGAAAATTCTGAAATTTTTCCTCTAAATTTTTGTTGTACTCAAGTTATGAACTTTCATAAAACTGTATAATAATTTTTAACTACCTACAACTTTTAAACGACTAGCTTTATCCTTACCAAATTTTAACCAATTATAAACAATTAAATAAGCTTTAAAATAAGCCATACTTTTATAAAATTATCCTATGGGAACCATAGAATTTTAGGTCCCAAACGTAGAAATTTGCATGAAAAAATCATTTAAAGGAAAAAATTATCCTTGCGGTATCTACTTCCGGTTCAGCCACCATATTAGCATTATTTACATCCTAACCTGTTGTATTTTCAACTTTTTCAGCAAGAACGTCAATTAGACCGGCGATTCTGGAAGCAGTTGAGCAAACGTCGCAATTCGAACTCGCCGAATCGGCAAACGAACTCAACCGGAAGTGCGCAATCAGCGTCGCCCATCCTGCACGCAAAGGACAACGCCTCCAGCGTCGGGCAATCGGTGAACACACCCAGTAAACAAGTACAACCACTAACGGCCTAGTAATAACAATCTAATTAATTCATAATCACCGATTTTCATACGAGCAAACAAACACACTTCAATAACGATTTCACGCGCCATTTTTGTCCTCGTTTTTCCGGCCGGGAAAATGGCCGTCAGCAGATTGCTTCCGAATGCCTACACGTGCATAGAGCAATAAATTTTCGTCGCCTTAGTCAGTGCAGCAATTCGCAAACGAGGTGCTCGAAATTTCAGGCGAAGATTTTTCGAAAATTCAATCGAGCATCGATTCCTAGCCTAGAATTAAGAATGTTTTCATGATGAACTCATTAATTAGGGTTGTAGATTATTAATGAATCCGTATAGTTGACTAATGATAAGAGGGATTTTCCGACACATTTGCCTTGAAATGATCTTAGAGTTTTCCTAACTTTTAAGTCCTGAAAAGTTATGATTTCTAAATACATTTTAAAACAATTCAAAATTTCTTGTTCTAGAAAATTTCAAGGATTTATTTATTTCAATTGTAAATATTAATAAAACAAATAGTAGAAAATCCAAAAGGAAAGAAAAAATAATTTAAAAACTTTTTGAAAATTGATCCACAAAAAAGTAATGAGAAAATTGATTGAAAATCGTATACAATTAAATTTAATCTAAATAGTTTCCTGTTTTCTAGTAGAAACTGAGTGGTTATCGATTTCGTTACTGAATTATTGATCGCAATCGATTGGCGCGCGTATTTAGCCCTAGAAAACTAACGAGTAATGAGATAACGAGTGAACAAGCAACATGCATCCGTCACATTTTCCTTGTGATAACATTTATCAATTACGACACAAAAAACTACAACTAGTCTGTACGAGCGTTAATTATTTATGCATTAATTACTTAGCTAGCTGCTTAGTGCGCTGAAAGCGACATGCGCATGCGCATATTCATGATGATTAATTAGCTTCTAAGCGCAATAATTACACGTTTACAATTTGTACGAGTGCAAATGAGCGAACGAATGTGCGTTTTTCCATATTNCGTTGAAAGCGACATGCGCATGCGCATATTCATGATGATTAATTAGCTTCTAAGCGCAATAATTACACGTTTACAATTTGTACGAGTGCAAATGAGCGAACGAATGTGCGTTTTTCCATAATGTCCGAACGAATGTGTCAACTCAAAACAAATCAAACGTTTTATATACCTACTGTTATTCGATTGATCTGAAGTATAAGAATATTAAAGATTTCAACAAATATGCTTTGTTTCATTTTATTGATGAGAATTGATTGGTCACAAATGAGAGATCACCAAAAAATCAACAACTGAAGATGAAGAGCGAAGAGGGACGTGGGGGACTTCTTCAGCGAGCGGTGGATTTACGTTCGGACGTCACTGGATGGTGTTTTCCACCAGGTGGATGCACATGCCCCAGGTGGTCGAGCACCTCGGTGGAGGTGTCATCGTCGTCGTGAAGGTCGATCGACGACGTGTTTTTCTTGAAGTTGCGGGATTGTCGAACGATGTTCTTCAATCGGGAGAGGGTGAGTTCCAATTCGGACATATCGGGACCATTGGGCATATGGGGTAGCTGAATGGAGACGGTGTCATGGTTAGAGCGGACGTGACGTTTCGCCTGAGTGAGAATATTGGCCCAGAGTTCAGCTTCATCCACATTTTTGCGTTTTGCCAAATAGCGAAGATATTTGATTTTATCTGATAACAAAAATTAATGGTTAAACTACAATTGCGAATATTTTTTAAACCACTTGGTTGATTAAAACCAAATTTTAGCACGTCACAGTACACCTCATACCCTTTCTGAAAATGTATAATAAGCCTCGGTTACCACTCATTTACATAAAAACATTTAGCTTGAAAGTTGAGTAATTTATCCGAAGAAGTGATTTGATTGTCATACATTTTTCAGTTATTTAACTGCGAATATTTTTTAAACTACTAGGCGGACCGAAACCAAATTTTGGCACGTCATAGTACACATTATACCCTTTCTGAAAATGTATAATAAGCCTTGGTTACCAGTCATTTACCTAAAAAAAATAAAGTTGAAATTTGACTAATTTATCCGAAGAAGAGAGATTTGATTATCATACATTTTTTCAGTTATTTGAATGCGAATATTTTTTGAACCACTTAGCCGATTAAAACCAAATTTTAGCACGTCATAGTACACATCATACCCTTTCTGAAAATGTATAACAAGCCTTGGTTACCACTCATTCACCTAAAAAAACTTAGCTTGAAAATTGGGTAATTTATCATAAGAAGAGGGATTTGATTATAATACATTTTTTCTGTTATTTAACTGCGAATATTTTTTAAACTATTGGGCCGCCTAAAATCAAATTCTGGCATGTTATAGTACACATCATACCCTTTCTGAAAACGTATAACATGCCTCGGTTACCACTCATTTACATAAAAAAATTTAGCTTGAAAAATGAGTAATTTATCC
>JARJDZ010004502.1:0-35590 GCA_030264555.1 Aleochara sp. GC000083 | reverse complement strand
AAAGTATTCAACATTTCTTCGTCGAGGTGTGAGAGCCTGATCGTTCGTTCGGTGGAGAGTTAATTTGGAAATTTGACCTTCTTGGCCCGCCGATTCGACTGACTTGCCAGCGTCGGATGATGAAGCGAAAGACATCATTTAGGCGCACATATGAAATGCTCTATGACATCCGAATCACTTGGGAATCTGAATGAAGGTGATTTTATAACGTGCAATTATGAGCGCACCGAGTGTACCAAATTGGGCACGTCTTCGGAGTGGTATCGCCCAGCAAGGTCTTCGTGGGTTTGCGGCGGAGGCTGTATGCTGGGTGAATATGGGCAGCGTGTAATGAAGAGATTGCATACGCAACGCGCACGAAAATTTATTGTTGCTCACTGATTAATATCTTAAACCGAACGGTTTCAATGCTTGAGCGCCGAATGCCGGAGCACTTTGACACCATCGGGGCCGCTAGGGTCTCGACATCAACCAGCGATTCATTAAGAGATCCCATATGCGATATAAATTTGGCGATTTTTATTGGTAATAGATTAATTATTGTCAACCTTTAATCTGTGATGGTTGCGCGAAAAATTGGCGAGGTGTTGGGATTCATGAGGGCTTGAGCTTCGGATGAACTTTGGGCTTAATTGGTTTGTCAGGAGTTGGGTTTCTTTTCTATGGATTCATTTGTTTTGATATCAGTTGAATGTTTCGTTGATTGATTAATTTATTCACAAGGAAGAAGTTCTTCAATTGGGGATATTTGCAGATATCTCTTGGGAGTTCTTCAAGTAGAACCCATTCTTGGGAACACTGTCCTGTCCTATTTTCAAATTTTCAAAACCTGCGGTCTTAATATTAAGATATCACTGGTAAACAATTTTGATAGATTTCTAGAAAATGGTGTAGGATCACAAATGAATCAAAGTTGGGACTAAATTTCGATGATCCCAATATTGGAATTATGATATGTTCTGGTCCTCAGAAGAAAATTATAAAGTCAAGACTGGGAAATGGTATTCAGAACCCTCGAAAACCAGGAACCCCCAAAAACATGAGGTACCATGTTTTCCAATTTTCGAATTGGAAAATTAAGTATCATAGATAGCTGAATAAAGTTTAGGATACCTTTGATTTAATTATCCCATTTGGTTGAGGTTTTTCACATAGGCCCAAAAATCACTGATAATTCTGACCTCTATCAACTCCAAAATTAATGATATCTCCTAAGACCAATGCTAGTTTGATACAAAATGTTACTCAAATTTTTTTGGATCAAAATTCGAGACTGCTAAATCTGTCCCTGAGATTTTGCCCCATTTTGGGCATCAGATCACATGTTATCCTTCAGATCTAGTAAAAATATAATATCTCAATCGAAGACACTCTGAATTCATTCTGGAATTTATTTTCAGAGGAGACCTCTTCAGGATCTCTTCAGGATCCATTGCTATAGCTGTTAGCTAACACCCACTTTTGATATGTTCTCAAATTTGGGCCCATCTAAGGTTTGAGGACAAAAAAGGAACCTAGAAATTTGCATTTCACGATTACTCATAGAAACAGATGTGCAAATTTGTTCCCACAACGAAAGTGTTTCCACTTTATAACATGAGACCATACCAAGATCCAATAATGGGCACCACCTCGATCCTTCCATCGAGCACCTCCTTGCAGAAAGCAAACAAACAGGCGCAATCAATAAATGCAACACACCATGATACGCCGCGATACGACCCGACGATAATAAGCAATTAAGATCCGCACGGATTATGGCAAAAATTAATTGCTCTCGGTCCCGGGACGCTTGCACCGCTCATTGGTCCCAAGTGGGTGGATAGGAATGCGTCGCGTTCGTCGTGCGTCTCCGTCTCGTTTTTGCGCATTTTTCGTCTTGATTGCTCTATCGACCATCATCGGGCATCGGTGGTACCGGCGTGGTACCATCTGGACGCGACGCTATCTTCATGCGGCCATCGAGGTTCTCTTCTTCCGTTCCGTACCGGACCAGTCCTATCTGCAGATCTCGCTGCTTCGGCTGGGGCACTTTCGCTGCTTTTGCGGCGCACTCTTCGTCTCTTCTTGCACGATGGCGCATACCGAAGCCCCAGCATATAATAATTGTTATCGGCGAGGCTGGTCGCGACGAGCCGCGATCAGTGCCCCACAGAAAACGCCATGTAACGTAATAGCCATCGAATGTACTCGTATATCACGCTAATATTGTTGGTATATAAAACGAGGCATGGCCATAATAGTTAATAATAGTTGAGATAGGTGTGCAGGTTGTTTTGCGCATGCGAGCAGACGTAACTTGATCGCATCCCGAGGGTTCATAAAATGAACGATTGCCCATGAAAATCTTGAGGTCCCCGAGAGAATATGATTTTTTCAATTTGCCTGCTCAACAAGTAGTCGTCGCTCGAAGAGGCGCCCATTTAATTTAAGTGGTACCCATCGCTATTAATTATTATTTAACGAGCGATCATTTCATCTGATGGTCTCTTCTTAAACTACTTTCGTTAGGTATCGATGCGTTTCGAGCAATTTATTGTTTATAAATTACAAGGCGTTAATTGTTATTGCTGCCATAATTAAATTCCTTGTTTTCTCGCTAGTTTTACCAGATTTCTCCGGAGGAATTAATTGAAAGATCTCCCCTTAAGATAACACCACCTGTTTCTGTTCTTTAGTCGTTTAAAGGTGCAAAATATTGCATTGCACTTCTTTACTTCTAGTTAGAGAATATGTCAGTAAAAAGTAATGGTGTGATTTTTTGAAGAATTACCGGATAAATTACGTGTTTATACAAGTTGCCATTTTCCAGCCTTGGCTCTTGCCTCGTTTGTCAGTGATGTATATCGGCAGTTTCCACTTGGCGCCGCACAAATATCGTTAGCTGGAATGAATGTGCCTTTTAGGGAATTTACGATCGAGTCTCGGGAGTGCTGCTTCCATCGAAGACCAACGGATTTTCTGTCTCGACCGAAAAAATAGTGGTCCAAGTCCTAAACTAACTATTAGGGATGTTCTTTGCTCTGAATGTGGATTGGTCAAAATGTTTTTCTCGAAGAATCCCCAAGAAGAAGAAAAACACATTAGAAAATTTCGTCTATAATGAGATCCATGAACGGTGTTGAAAGTAGTTAGAATATACCGATTCTAGATCACGTGAAGGGCGACGATGCAATTGTTATGCGTCATCATCTAGAACCGGTCTATTTTATCTAATGCTTCTTACTCGAATGAATGTAAAGTTAAACTCAAATGTTTAATATAAATCTCTGGTACTTCTTGTATTTTTTTTGATATATGTATATTTCTGAAAATTTCGATATCTGTAATACATTTTGGTTACCACTGAACGGTAAATTAATTAATTTCGTTCGTGATTCAATTGCGAGTCCAGATTTTGGCCAATTTGGCAATTCGACAAATTCGATTAATAATCGAATCGACGAATTTCTCCGAGTGCTTGTTCTCTTCGTCCAGCGCACAAATTCGCACAGTTCCGCCAATTCTTCCAGTTCGTCAGTTGATCAAAGTTCGCGTTTCCTCCTCCAGCATCTCCACAGCACGGTGCACGTTTTATTGGATCGGCAGGAAAAATAACGTTTCGGTTCGTTAAACAACTCGAAAGAAAATTAAGATAAACACTCGATTTGGAGCCGATATATTTTTTACCATCGCAAGAGCTAACGGTCCGTTAGCGTTGCTGGTGCGTTGGTGTTCGTTTCACTTTCGGGAAATTGCCTCCTCGAAAGTTTCCATGCTGATGCACGAACGTGCGTATAGATCATCATTAATCGTAACGATCGCGAAAAATTGAAGCAAACAAAATCAATTTTTTACCCCGTAATCAGGTTTACGTTTGGGTTTCCCCCGCTTTTATAGTCTCTTTCTGGTTTGATGTCGAAGAGTTGGAGGAGGAGGAGGAGGAGGAGGAGGAGGAAAGGGGTCGATTAGCCCGGAGGTAAACTAATGATGGCGGGTATGATTTATCGATGACCGTAGGGCTCTATAATTGCACGTAATTTCATTATCGGCAGCAGCGACGACCAAGAAGGAAATGCTTCGGTCGCGAATGACGACACGAGATGGCCGGGAAAAATCCATGGAGGCAATTGAATGTAGTCTACCGTTACGCGCATTCGCAAGAGGTCGCCATCGCATACATTGTGTAACGTTTGTTTTCCAACAACGTTTGTTGTTGTTGTTGTGTCTGCAGTGTAAAAGTTGGTACGACGTCCCCGAGGACACAATATAAATTTCCCGTTTTTCTATCGCGCGACATCATCGACGATCCGCGATTATTTATTGCGCATTGCTTGCTGTACATTGTAGTTATTGCCTGCGCACCTCAAGCCGAAGAGGACCCATCGCGACGGCGCATGCAACAACGGTGGAAATTCCTTCAGTCGACTTGCGTTTTTCGCACACATGCGCTCGTGTCCGCGATTACCACCTTATCATCACGTTTGTTTGGTTGCTGTTGCTCGTGCTGAAGGAAAAAAGCGCGAAAGGTGAGGCACGAATGAAAGCAACAGGGTCAATAATGTCGCCTGCGATTACCGGAACCTTCAAAGGTTCATCCATTGTTTGGGTGATGACCTTATGGTCGCGTTGGTTCGAAATGGGACTCACCTGCATTGGAATTCGGTTTCGCCCAAACACAACTCGAGGCACTCTTGACGGGAGTTCACTGCTTGATGGCTCTTTGCGTATCCGACCAATCGGTAGTTTTGTACCCTGTCGATGCACCAGGCTCTCTCGCAAGGTTTCACTCCCAGACAGCTCTTTTGTGCGTAGATGGTGAACACCGGAAATTGGGAGCGTGTGAGGGCACCTGCAACAAAGAAATCAAAATTTAATCAAGCTGTCTTCAGTCTCGAAGGTTTCGAAGGGTAGTAGAGTGAATATACCGGTTCTGGATCAGTACTTCAATTGCTCCGTCATCCCTTAGATGCAGTAGACGTGCATCATGATCTAGAACCGGTCTATTCCTTCTACGATCGAAATTATCGTTGTGTATATCAATGCGGAAATTTTCACATCATGTGGGGTAATCTTTAATGCCCGAAAACGACAACAAAGTTGAGATTTATTGGCCAATAATGTCGCCGACAATTTCGGCCTCGGCGGCTTTTTCGCCTACGAAGCGCACGAAACAATGAACCGCACTAAGAAGTCTTCGGACCATTCTTGGACACGTAAATAGATTGATTACACAATTTCCTCGTCAATTCAATCAGCCTTCTTCGACTTCGTCTTCGCGTCATCCGTGGATGCGAGCCCGAAGGCAGAACGGAAAACTCTCCAATTTTCTCACATAAAATAATCGCATGCGCATTTGCGCGATACATAAATCAACCAATGTCAACATGGTTTGTTTCCTTACAGGTAGGTGCATTCAAACGTCCATGTTGCCGCATGATACACAAGCTTCGCGTCGGGGACATCACTCTCTTCCATCCTTCGGCACATTCGGGAAGAGTTCGCCGAAGAGGGGAAGGATGCATGTGAGTACGTGTAGCGTACAACATGAGGTAATTTCATTAAGTCTCACTATACCGCGCCATTTATGGCGTCTCTTAATTGAAACATCTATACCGTTAGCTTCTAATCGCGCCGCGATTCTTTCATTTCCAAGACGCTCGAACCTTCCAACGTCGGGTCCTTCGTTGGGTTGTTGGTTTCTTGGTCGTGTGGACTCATTCACGCATCTGCTACCAGATGGTTGTGTACAATTGGAGCAAATTTGCATGGTTCAACTACCATACAATGCAAAAAATGTTGGTAATTACATGAAGGAAAATTGCTAACTTTAGAGCGGTATTTCTCAAAACCTAAAAGACCCGGAGGAAAATTTTTCAAATATTTTTTATCTGGAATTTAATGGCCTTCAGTTATCATTAAAGAAAATTCAGAGATCTTTTTTGGTTTTTGAGTTATACGCAAAAACATTAATTAGTTCCTGTCAAAGCAAACAAAAATTTTAGAAAACAAAAATATGAAATTTAGGCCTTGATATATCAAAACCTAAAGGCCTGTTGAAAAATCCTTTAGACATTTTTCGTACAGAATTTAATGACCTTCAATTATTTGCAAAGAAAATTCAGATATCATTTTTGGTTATTGAATTATTAATTCAACCATAGATCAGCTATTGGCAAGCAAAAAAATTAAAAGAAAAATATATGAACTTTAGGCCTTGTTATCTTAAAACCTAAAAGGCCTATTGAAAAATCCTTCAGACATTTTTTGTACAGAATTTAATAGCCTTCAATTATCTTCAGAGAAAATTCCGATATCTTTTTTGGTTTTTGAATTATTCCTTCAAACATGGATGAAAATGTAACAAATCTTTAAAATGCTTGTACAAAACAGTAATCCGAACTTCAGGTTGGAATATCACAAAAACCAAAAGGCCTAATGAAAAACTTTTCGGACACTTTTTGTCCAGAATTTAATAACCTTCAATTATTTATAGAAAATTTTCAAAAATATTCTTTATTTTTTGAAATATCCGCTCAAACATGAAAACATCTCTATGTACTCGAAAAAATGTTCTTTCCGGAGCTCCTGAAAATCAAATCAAAGCTCCCCGATGAAAATGGAAATGAACAATTATATTTGTAATTAAAATCACAGAATCACCACGTGTGCGCGCTCATCCAAGTCCTTCTTCAGTGCCTTCATCATCTGCAGCCTCTTCGTCGGTCGTGTTGGTGGCTAATGATGATGATGATACTCGAGGTGGATTTTCCTCGTCTTTTTCGCGATCTACTCGCATTTAATGGCGCATTGAGTTATATTGCACCGGCGACCAGTCGATGATGATTCAATGCGCACGACGCACAGACAGGAAGCACGCGCCGCATAATGTACCAGCTGAAGAAGAGCCAACGAGGGCGCTTGGTAACGTACAGGAAGAACAACGGCGAACGCTAATTCGATAGCGTTACAGATTGCTCTTCGCTATTAATTAATCATAACGGCACGTTTGTTTGCGTGTGTACTGATCTCTTCACTGCTGGCGGCTTCATTGGCGCATCGAGCAAGAGGATTCGTTTAAATTATATCGTAATTATTGTTGCACAAATAAGGTAGATTATGAAATCTTTTTTTTTCTGCGTAGAGAGTGCATTATCTTGGTGGTGTAATTATTACGTTAATCATAAATAAGTTATTAGGATCGTGTGCAACTATTTTGATAAGGCTGACGTTTGATGATTACATCTGGATTAGATTTGATATTTTTGTTGGATGATTAAGAGTTGATTATATCCTAATAGAGAATCTTGTTTGAAGACACGTGTTCTAAATTAAATTTGCAAAAGAAATTAATTTCCTAAGATATTTTCAAATATTTAATATATTTGGTAATTATTCACTTTCAATTTCCTGATTTTCTTTGATTGCATTGCATAAAATTTTGAACCAAGCTCAAAAAATAATTAAGCAGTTTAATTGCAAATTTGCAACTCAACTAAAAGAACCTAAAAGAATTTTTAACCTTCTTAATACTGATTAGTTTTCATCATTTTAATAGTTTCTTTAAAATTAACAACCAATTAAACAACAATTTTATGGTGCAAATTTCATGCTAATAATTTTCCAGCAACTACAGATGAAAATTAAGTTGAATTTTAATTATATAATATCCAATAAAATAAAATTTAAAAATTTGGATTAAAACCAAAGATTTCACTTCTCCCATGAAAACAAAGGACTCGTCAATTTGACATTGCATAAATTTGGGTCTTTTTAATGATAATGAGCTTGTTGTAAACTGATAATGGGTGCAATGTCGAACAGGAAAATTGCTGAATTAGCTGTCAATGAACATTGTGAAAATTCATCCTGATATTCGAGTTCATTTACCATCAAATCAATATCCAATAAATTATTAATTAATTTAAATAATCTGTTATTGCTGGGCTGGTTGTTCGAACCACGCAAACTTGTATTTTTAATGAATTAGTTCTAGTGTTCGAGTATGAGCTTGATGCGAATGCAATCAGTAACGGAGCCAAACCCATGTTTTGTAACCGAGTGTTGGCGATTCCTTGCGCACTTTTTATGTGCAAAAAGTACAAGAACCATTGCGCGATTTATGCGGACGCGAGGTTTCACTAATGGAAAATCGACAAGGCACGGCTACGTTCGCGCGAATACTTTGCAGAATTTCCGTTAACTGCACAAATGTTTTGTCTTCCGGTTGAATTCTATTGAGGTTATCCGTTTATTTCGAATTCGGAATCGATTTGCAAATGAATGAAACATGCTAATGTTAATTGCATAAGAAACATACATCTTTTTGAGTGAATTGAATCAGGGGTTCTCAACCTTTTGTAGCCCACGATTCATTATAATATTTGCGAATCTGTCAAACATTTTTTTGGAAATTTAATCTACTTTCAAATGCCGTTTACAGATTTGCAAAATTCCGTCTAGAAATGCTATTGGTATTGTCGTCTATTTGGTCTAAAATGATTTTTTTTTCTATTAATCTTATCTTTAATCATCAATGTTCTGTGAGCGGTTTCTCATTAAGTGGAGGTCCTGGAAAACTGATTCAAGCGTCATTTTATTAGAAATTTAATATACTTTCAAATGCCGTTTACAAATTTTCAAAATTCCGCCCGGAAATGCTATTGGTATTGTCGTCAACTTGATTAGACATAATGAACTCAATTTTAAAATCCTTTATCTATTATCTCGGAACCGGAAGTCCAATTCGAATAACTCAGACCGTATTTTTTAGATAATTTAATGTACTTTCAATTGGTATTTAGACATTTGCAAAATTCCATCTAGAAATTCTATTGGTATTGTCGTCAAGTTGGCCTAACATGATTATTTTATATTGTATTTTTCCTATTTTAATCATCAATTTTCTGTCAGCTGTTTCTCATTAAGTGGGGGTGGTATGAAAATGGTTCGGACACCATTTTATTGGAAATTTAATCTACTTTAAAATGCCGTTTACAGATTTGCAAAATTCCGTCCGGAAACGCTATTGGTATTGTCGTCAACTTGCTTTGACATAATGATCTCAATTACATAATCCATTATCTATTATCTCAGAACCGGAAGTCCAATCCGAATAATTCGGACCGTATTTTTTAGGTAATTTAATGCACTTTCGATTGGCAATTAGACATTTGCAAAATTCCACTTAGAAATGCTATTGGTATTGTCGTCAATTTGGTGAAAAATGTAAATTTTTTTGCCGTTTTACCTATTTTAATCATCAATTTTCTGTCAGCTGTTTCTAAATAAGTGGATGACCTATAAAAATGGCTCACACATCATTATGTTGGAAATTTAATCTACTTTCAAATGCCGTTTACAGATTTGTAAAATTCCATCCGGAAATGCTATTGGTATTGTCGTCAACATCAAATAGATATGAATAGATTGAAAAATCATCGTAATGGTTAATCACAAGCGAAATATGTACCACTCTGAATGAATTGAATGTTGATACTAGTCATCAGTATCATCCAGATGAATAATTGACTGGCCTCCGTCCCTGAAGGGTTATGCCACGTTGGCGCATTTCCGATGGACGCGTCCAATCGTCGCCCGGAATGTTTTCCCCCGGATTACGTAAACATGTGTCTGCACGCGCCAAATTGGATCCCTTCGTTTGGCGGTAATGAGTGAAGAGTATCCGAAATGGCTGTCGAGCTTCGGTTGATGGATATGCATAGATCGTGTGCGTGTATGCAGATTAGTGGGCCCCAGTCCCGTCGTCCATCGAGCGCGAGCTTGATGAGACTTTAATTTAAACATTTCTATCAGTTCGTTTCGGGCTGGAGGCCATGTTAGAATGATAGTTAAATAAGAGCTGGGGGGTGCTCTATTGGATTCGATGCTGCGCGCTCTCGGGAATATGCTCTCATAACAATTAATTTGCGAACGCTGCCAGCTCGCAATTAACGCCGACCACATAAAACCAACATCTAATGAATTTCCCGCGCCATCCTCGCGTCGATCCCGCGCCAGATATCATCGATACTCGCATCGGTTTGTTATCTCACGGGTTACGCCCTTTTGGTTAATCATCTGTGCGCTAATTAGCGAAGAGATTTAATTAGATCCCGATGCATAAAATGCCCCATGTGTAAATATTGCACTCTGGGACTTCGTCGTCGTCGGCGACTTCTTCTTCTACTTCTTCGTGGAGCGTCATGCATCATTCGAGCACCTTTCCGACTCAACAAACACGCTCATCTTTATTTTATTTACATTTCGCTCGGGAAACTTATGAGCTAGAAGGGAATGCAGCCGATGTGGAAGTCTTTTGACAAGGTGCCGACACCTCTTCGCAAACGTTTCTGATATTTTTTCTCTTCTTTTCTTCATATTTCGCCTCGACGTTTCATATTTTTTCTTATATCCAAACATCTAAACGCGTATTTCCAATTTGAGTGTTGTGTCAATATTTTTCCGTGTTTGTGCGCTTGATTTCTGAGTGGAAAATTTATAAATAAACTAACGCTTCCTGGAGTGGAGGATGTCTGCTCAATCGGAATGCCCGATTCGTTTAGACACTCCAACAAACATCCAAGAAGTCTGCGAAGAGATTTCATCATTTTCCACCCCCCATTTTTGATATGGGTCAAACTAGGTCCCAAACTTTTTCTGTGAAATCTAAGGTATTGATTGATGAAAGACATCTGCATCTTGCGTCGCCATAAACTCTTCGCGTCCTACTGGAAAATATTTCTTGCCGAAGAGCAGCGAACAGTAAACGTGTACGTGAGACATTGCCGGGCAGTTCTTCGGCTGAAAGCCACTCTGTAATACGTGCCGCCATGTCTTCTGCTAACTGCCAACTGCCGAAGACGACAATTATGAATGCCTTCGTGCATGCAATTTGCAGCGAATGGAGAGCATCTCGAGTGCGCCAAATATAGGCTCGTACCGTGAATTTTTGCTCAGGTATTTGCGGTTGCGAAAAGAAGTGCGCGCGAATTTGACGAACACCAAGTCAACTTGTGTAATTATTCAAAAATATGCGGTAGTTACTCGCGATGAAGAAGTTCGATCCTTGCTGGTTGTACACGCGCGTAAAACGCCAAGCAATTAAAATAATTTTGTTATTATATCTCATTACAATTGCCTACCTGCTCCTCTCTGGAGGACGAGGTAATGGCGCCGAAAGAATCGCACCGCATGGTAACTTGCAGAATGCGATTTCATGCCCATTAAGATTTTATGTAGATGATGACTACTACACCCATGGTGCACCATCTACTTCAGCTAATAGTGCACCAGGATTGTTTACTTGATGGACTAATTGTGCACTTCCTAGTCTGAAGATGGTATTCTTCATTTTCTGGTGGATACACCATCAAGTTCGATTTGGTGGTTCTCAAATTTTTGCTGATGGTATGCTGTGTAGACTTGGAACTTGGCATACCATCAATGATTTGCATTATGCAATCGTGTTATTGTGATGTTGCAAATCTCGGCATTGAGTGGAGTGCTGGTGCACCTCAGGAGGGCGGAGGAGGAAAAGTAGTCTATTGGTACGTATCAACCATTAGACATTACAATAACAAGTTGGTTTCCCCAACACAACCATCATGCACGGCGCCGAAGAAGCAGAAATGCTGATTGTGAAGGGTACACCAGGTGTGTCTATGTGTGCGTGGTACGAGGCACACACTTTGCCGAGTCGTGATGATGGATGCGGACGGTTTCGCTATGCAATTTGAGATAAACTAGCCGTTTGGTGCGCGGCCATCGTGCACATCCCAGGGTATTAGATGCCAATGACTCGCGCACAAGGATGCGGGATGATGGTGCGAAGGAGTAGGTAGGCTGAAGACGAACGCTCTCGCATCCGATCCGTCAATAATGATACGCAGAGAATTGTGTGTTTGATGCATCCAAGACACGATGCTTTTTCCGCACACTCGAGGCCGTTCTGACATAATGGCGCGAGATCATACACGGAATGCTTGATGGCTCTCGGAAGTTGGTGTGGTGCGCCCTCTGGAGGTGCATCGTGGCTGAATATTTAAGTGTATCACGTTCGAATCTGCGCCGTTCTAACGACCAACATTGGCAAGAGGCTAAGACGAATCGCCCATGCACAGACCGAGTCGGTTGAACACATCGAATCATTACTTTTCCTTCGCGACTCTATTTTACCTTTTACGGCCCGTCCTCGAGGAGTACCTCGTCGCTGATCTGTGAGGTCTTGCTCGCATTGTCGTAGATCAGTTTCGGTCCGCCGTTTTGCCTTTTTGTGCGCGCCGAGGCCTTAAATTCCACACCCGAGGCACATAAACCTTTCAATCAAGGTGGCCACACCATTAGAACCACTCCACGGTTGTCGGCGGGGCACATGATACAATTATTAATAATCCTCGAGTCGTTGCACGTATTTCATTAGCAATTAACTACTGGTGCTCGCAATCGCACTTCGTGCAATTACTCTTCGGACGATCGGCGAATGTGTTTCACACCTTCTCGTCCGTCATATCTCGACATTATCCACCCATAACCAATTTGTGTGCTACTGCTCACCAGAGATGCTCTCTGCGTTTCTTCTGCTGGTACCAATGTGGCGCATCTCTAATCACCATCCGAGGAGGAGATCCATTAGCCCATTAGATGGCTCGATTCTTCTTCGTCCTCTCTTCGTCCGCTCGTTGATTGCGTATCTCGGTTGGTCGTGCAATGGCCGGGTGTTGCGCTAATGGCGCAATCGAAAAATCGCACCCGATACCAGCGTCGGATGGTATGCAGCGCAATTCCAATTGAAATTTGTTTTCGTTTCGTTGCGCTGCTGGTAATTGCGCCCCGGCAACAGGTAGTCCGCGTCGTGTGTCACGATACAGCCGCAGTCGTCCATCGCGAACGCGTTTGATAATAATTAGTAAACGAGAGCATTCTGGGTTCCTCCGGGTGCGCATGCACACGAACACCTTCTATCGATTCTTGCCGGATGGGCGGCGGACGGGATGGCGGTTATCTTATTCGCACGTGAAGTCACGCACACGCCATCCACACCATGAATATGGGTACCATGTGTCCTCGACGTGTGCACATTAGATCGATGCCCCAGCATTCTCTGGTTTGCTGCGCTTTAATCAGCGCCCATCCGAGAGCGCTTCATTTATTTTCATTTGCTGCACTTCTTCGTTCGTGTTGTGTTTATCAGCTGGAAGGTTCTGGAGCGGGACAATGCTGTGGTGTGGTGTGTCTCTGGATGGCGATGGACAGCAACCCGCAAGTTTGCGTGTTTGGTTCGCATGAAGCCCACTGATAGTCGCATTCAGATTGCAAATGGACATCTATCGAGTTGGAGTTTTATTATTTATCCCCCGTACCAATTACCAATTACCGATTTGACCATGCTTTGCTTTGCTTTCCGTGCAGGTATGGCGAATCAGTAATGTTCATTTGCTTGTCACTTAACTTGGTACTAACTAGCTGACATCCATCGCTGATGCTTTCAGGTCTAAGCGAAAGAGTCGTGGGAAAGGTTTAAGAATCCCTATGAAGGACTTTTCTGGGTATACCAATTAAACATAGCTGTAGCTGGTAAGATAATATAGGTATTGTTTTCTGGAACTTCCCAGTGACCAAAAATATCATAGCTTGTGTTAGTATATCATAATAAGTTACTCAAAGAAGTTTTCTTAGTCCAAAAATTTGAAGGTATTCCAAAATTAGCATTTGCCTCTGATTGTGATCTGCGGTGAATCTTTACAATTCTAAATAGTCCAACAAGGATCACAGGACCATAGGTTACCACTTCTTCTGGTATTACAAGAATTGCATCTGGGATTGAAGACATTGATAGCTTCCAAAAAAACAACAAATTTCTGGTTTGAAGGAGTTGAAGAGTTTTCGTATTCAACTAACTAAAAGTTTTCAGAGTTCAAAAACTTAGAGGTGTTCCAAAATTAACCTTTAGTTCTCGAAGTGATCTATGATGAATCCTTAGATTCCTAGATGGTTCAATGAGGTTAGAAAATCTTCTGGTATTACTAGATTATATCTGGAATTGAAGACATTGATAGTTTCCAAACAAAACAACAAATTTCTGGTTTGAAGGAGATTGGAGAGTTGGAAATGATGAGTTTTGGTATTCAACTAAGAGCTTTCAGAGTCCAAAAACTTGGAGGTGTTCCAGAATTAGCCTTTGGTTTTCAAAATGATCTATGGTATAGCCTTAAAATTCTAGATGGTTCAATGAGGTTACAGAACCTTCTGATATTAGTAGATTACATCTAAAATTGAAGACATTGATAGTTTCCAAAGAAAAACAACAAATTTCTGGTGTGAAGGAGATTGGAGAGTTGGAAATGATGAGTTTTGGCATTCAACTAACCAAAAGCTTACAGAGTCCAAAAACTTAGAGGTGTTTCAGAAGTAGCCTTTGGATTTCAAAATGATCTATGATGAATCCTTAAAATCCAAGATTCCTCAATGAGGTTACAAAATCTTCTGGTACTACTAGATTACATCAGGAATTTAAGACATTGATAGCTTCTAAACAAAAACCATAAATTTCTGTTTTGAAGGAGATTGGAGAGTTGGAAATGATGAGTTTTGGTATTCAACCAACCAAAAGCCTTCAGAGTTCAAAAACTTAGAGGTCTTCCAGAATTAGCCTTTGGTTTTCAAAGTGATCTATGATGAATCCTTAGATTCCTAGAAATCTAAGAACAGACTTTTCAGCTTTGTCAACAAAAATAACACTCTGAACTTTTCAGGCCAAAAAGGAACCTTGTTGATTATGAGTTCTAAAGCGAAATCCAAAAGCAAAAATGTAAAGATAATTCATTGATTAAATTGTCATGACTCTAGGCAATTATCATGCAACATGAAATGACCAACCAACATGCCATCCTCAGTCATCTTCTACCATGGATTAAAATGGTATCGATTTTATTGGAAATCATGTCGTTTTGCCTCCGATCAAAACCAATAGAAGCTGGCACATTGATGCCGCCACAACTCCTCAAGCCATCGCTACCATGGTAGCTTTTCTGCACGTCTTCCTCCAGCTTCTGCTCGCTGGACTCGCTGCTGCCTACTTTATAGCGCATCGCCGATATTAAATGCATTGGCGCTTGCATTAGCCGCATGTGTGCATATGGCAATAACTAAACGAGCCGAAGACGGTCTTCAGCAAGAAGCAGGCAGCAAGAGCAATCGCATTATCTGTCGAGCGTGCCATTTTGCTCGGCCCGACTGTCAGTGGGTCTGTAGACCAGCGGGTTTTAATCGTTCCGACAACGAGAGCGACATGCGAGCCTTTTAACTGTCAGCGGTTATTAATTCGAGCAAGTATCGAATGTCCAAATGGGCGCACGACGACATCCTCGTCGTCGAAGAAGATAGGCGAACATTCCATGGGCGCCTATCGCAACATGTTATTGCATGTTCGCACCATTTTTTACGAGCGTATGCAAAGCCGAATTTGATATCGTGCTGAAGAAGAAGGCATCCGCCATGTGAGTGCCGCTAGTTCTTCCCCTATCGTCCCGTCCCGACTTGGAACCATGGTATCGGTTGGAAGGCAGAGTCTTGTGCTGCATTTTATGTGCTCTATCTGCATATTGCGATCCAATACACAATCCTATCGCAATCCGCGCTTGTAATCCCTGCGAGCACTTTTCCTTTCAATCAGCGCTGAAGCTGCCGATAGATGATACGCCGCTCACTCAGCCTCGCCATCCGAAGGCTTCGTTCCATCCGGAGCAACAACAACGTTCAACACGTATATTTCTGCTGGTGGAAGAACTTCACGGAGCGAGTTCGTATCTAGGCGCGCTTTTTTGCATTGCGCAGTGCTTCTGGTACGGGTGACGCTAATGAGTTTCTGAAGTGCATTAATGAAAGAGATCGAGTCAATTAATTTTGATAATGTCCAGCTATTATGCGATGATTTATTAACCGAATTCGTTCCTTTTTTCCTCAGCCTTCCACTCGAATGTATCAAACGTGCTTATTCAACACTTTTTTCCAATCCTCCGAGCTGGCTCGTTTTTCCGCGGATGATTCATGGAATCGCTTTGTGCTCAAAAATGTCTGCTACGAATTGAAATTGAATGAAGGTCCGGGAAACGAGCGGCGCACCATTCAGGCACAATGCTGGTACTATCTTAATTCCACGTCACTAATGAGATTGTAAATTGGGTTTAAGCTCTTCCTTATAGTCCCTCGTTGTTGCCATCGTTGTTGTTCCGATTTGGCGATGGTTGGCGTGTGATGGGCGCGCATAGGCAAAAGAAGGTCTTCTTCTGGAGTCGCGGCGCGATCACGATTATGATTAAGATTTTCATCAATTATTCGAGCGAGCGCGCTCGTCTTATTATCTCGAATGGTTTACGGGATCGCCATATAAGAACGAGCCTCCGTGGAAACCGGACAATATTCAGCAGCGCGTTTCCCTTTCAGTCGACCCATTCGCGTCGACAGCCACACGCATCGCTCCAGAGGTCTCTTTGTCTGTGTGGTTGTTCTTGTTGGTAAGAAGCAGCCGAAGGAAAACCGAGTCGACTGCATTCAAAGCGTTTTTGTTTGTTGGATAACTGCGTAATGAAAAGTGCGCAAGAGTTGCAGAGGCTCTTTTCTTCGGGCTCGAGAGTGCGTGCAGATAGCTGACTGGTGGACAATAGCCAGCGATGGTAGCGGTAGATGGAACAGCGCCCGTAATGGTGTGATGATGATGGATACAATAATGCGCGCGGGGAAATTGAATATGAAGATGAAATATCGCGCGGCGACATTATGCGCCGCGGATGCAGATGCAGAATGCATGCGGATGTCTTCGGAGCTCTTCACGCGAGACTTTCGGCTGCCAGTGCTACCATATGAGAGAGCGGAGGTTGGTTAAACGTTTGCCATCGTGACAGCAGCGCCTTTGTGGATTCATCGTCTTTCAATTGAGCGCTGCTTTTAACGGTACAGGATATAACTCAACCATCTGGATAACCGACACTTGGCGTTTTTTCTTTGTAAGGTTTAGATGGTGATAAGAGAGTAAGTATTGTCAAAAATGTGCGTAAAAGTATTTCTTCAGGTGTGCATCTTGCGCCAAGGTTGAGGTCGATGATTTGTACTTGTGTTTAACAAAAGTTTAGCAGTAATTGAACTGATTAATGTTGAGTTCTTTCTGAATCTAGTTCTGAGATTGCAAAGCATTTTTTTAAGGGTACATCTTGTATCAAAGTTGAGGTCCTGAAGAAAACGTGAAGGTATCAAAAGGAACACTTTCAAAGTTTAGTCAGAATTGAAATTTCCAGTTTTGGGTTTCTTCTGTATCAGGGTTTGGAATTACTGTTGGAGGTTACAGAGTTTTTCGTCAAGTCTACATCTTGTGCCATAGTTGAGGTCCTGAAGAAAACTTGAAGGTATCAAAAGGAACACTTTCAAACTTTAGTCAGAATTGAAATTTCCAGTTTCGGGTTTCTTCTGTATCCGAGTTTGGAATTGCTGTTGGAGGTCACAGAATTTTTCTTCAAGTTTCTACTTCTTATACCAAAATTGAGGTCTCTCAAGTGAACATGCAGGTACCAAAAGAAATACCCAAAATTTATCCATAATTGAAGTGTCCAGTTTTGGGTTTCTTTAGAATTAAGGTCTGGAAATGTTGTGAAAGAATATAAGACAATTCTTCAGGGTTACATCTTGTACCAAAATTGAGGCCTCTGAAGATAACTTATAGGTACCAGAAGGACCCCACTTTCAGAGTTTACCAATGATTGTACTGTGCAGCTTTGGATTTCTCTTGAATCAAGTTCTAGAATTGTTGTCGAAGATTACAAGAGTAGAAGTGTGAAGAATGGATGCGCATTAAATTTGCACAAATTATAATTTTCGCGCATAGCGGAAGCAATTTCGTCGAACGACGATAAGAAGTTTTGAACTTGGGATTAGCAAAGTTCACATACGCCAAGGATTAGTGTTAACCTCGTGAGCATCTCCTGAAGTCTTCCTTCTTTGCGCACTCGCCCAACCCAAGGAGGCAGCAATGAAGGCGAAGATTGCGCGCCGAAAATTGATGGAAGACAGCACACGCATGCAATGGCAAACTGCACGAAGTGACGCCCGCGAAGAAGTAGAAGAAGAAGAATCAGCAGCAGGAAGTGCCCGCGTACAGACGAACAACGAAAAGGAAGCGCACTCATGGCACGTTCGGCCATTCATCAACTTTCGCGCAGAATACCATCGTACAGTGAAACGCTAGCCGGGGCTGGGGCAATTTGCACACCCGCCGAACGAAGAGTAATAACTGTAACCGGTGGGATTAAGTGAAAATCCATACGGACAATTGCGGCCGAACACTTTACGTGCAACGGCACTCGCACTGGAAACGCAGAGGAAAATGAAGAGTTGTAACGAACCCAACGAAACCAGCGCGTGCATTACAGTGACCATAAGGTACCAACTGATTGTGAGAGTGATTTGCTCAACCGGCCAACAACTCGTTAGGTTCTTCATGGGTAGCAACATGAAGTAACTGTATCTACTTCCAGAGCTTCACTTCGGACATACCTGGCAGCGCGTCGGCGTTGGAGCTGAAGAGGACGCAGAGGCCGGTCTCGTAGTTGACCGCCTGGCAGGAATCGTTGCCTTGACACGTCTCCAGACAGTCGGTGAGCATCAGCGTGCCCGGAATGGAGTCGAGGACGTTGCCGGGCGCCGAAAACACGTAGCCGGTGATCAATTCGAAGCCGATCTTCTCCGGGTCGCAGTCGTCGAGGGCGCTGGGTGCCGGCGCCGGAAACTTATCGGGCGCATCAATCACTTCCGCCTCGGTGTCCTCTTCGGCGGCGCGGATGGCGCCCGCCAGCAGCAGCGCCCCCAGGCACACCGTCCACATCTTGCTTCCGTGCATGCTGCTGCAATCAAGAAACGAATCGGAATTAGTCGGCGTGAAATTGTCTCCTCGTACAATGGTTTCACTCTCGCTCTCCGCTCTTCATCGGACACTGAGGTCTGGGTGACATACATGGTCAAGGACCTCGAGGACCTCGATGCACTTGCCCATCAATTGCCTCCAACCTACCTACCATTTCCTACACGACACATGTGTTGTTGCACTTGGGCTCAATGATACATGAGTTCTTGCTTTGAGGCACAAGAAATACAAGATAAATGCGTAACTGACTTTGCTGGTTTCACCCGTACCTCTGCTAACTGAAGATTTTTGTGCAATGCCCCCCTAAACGAGAAACTCATTCGCTGCGTTTCGTTTGGTTGTCGTTAGCAACTTCCTTGTTGGTTCACTTTTCTGCGCGCATCGTCCTCCTCGAGTTATAATTACCATGGGCACTCTCCTGCCGGTCGAGCCACTATCCAGATAATGGATGTGCTCAATCAAGACAAATTGTGCTTAAGTCACTTTATCATTTCTACATCTAATGCTGTGCTTACTCAGTTAACTCGCCTCGTTTAGCTGCAAATTTTGCGAAAACATTAAGAATTCATCATCATCATCAAACTCCTTCCTTGAATTTTTGCACACAACACAACTTCTTCAGCTATCTAACATTGTTGACATGTAAATGCTGATTGAGACGCTCTGGTTTTTCCTGCCATTCTTGTGTTTATCTAACAATTTAGATGTCTGCCGTTTGAATAATGGACGCTTCGATTTTTTTGCGTCTTGTTTCTGCATTGGTACTTGGAGGGCATTTATAATTCAGCATGGATCTTTGAAAGATGACCATTTGAGAGTTCTTCGGCGAGCATCCCTATGCGAAATAGCACACGTACGTTCTCGAGCGCAATTAGAATAAATTTCAGATGATCTCAAATCTGGCTAATGTTTACGTTTACGTTTACATAAATTGCATAAGTACATGCTGCTAATAAATAATGTTAACTCAACGGCCGAACGTGCATCGTGCGCGCTGGCATATAAGGCAATTCAGTTCATTTTATTTATAATAAGTAGTCGTAGTAAGCAGGTTAGATCGATAAAAATCGCGATCGATAAACGAAGATGGTACGTGTATGTATGCTCGCCAACATTCGAGCCGGACACGCAAAATAATAAACAACGCAGGAACGCATTTGCCAACGAGCAGAAAGCTCTTGCTACGTGTGCACATACTCAAGCTTAGATCTTCTTTTTCATACATACAGTAGATCCTTGATTTTCCCATCATTTCATAGTTTAAAACCTCTTATTTGCTAATTTTTTTCTTGTTCGAACTGCTTCTTTTCAAAACTTTTACTCGAACTATAATCCAAGATGTAATATACTTTTTCAAGACTTTCTTTTATAATTTCTAATGCCCTTCCTACAGATATATTTACTTTGAAGAGTTTTCAGTCAGAAATTCAAAATTCAAATTGCAATTTCAATAGATACTTTTAGCTTCTTCACTTCCAAAGTTGGAGCTCAACCCTTCAAAACTTTTTGATCAACACTATGTTTATCTTTGAGTGTATAGTATAAACTAATTAATGAGTCTATAAGAAGAATTTGCGAACTGAGAATCCTGGAATTTCGAGAATCAACTGTAGCTGAGCTCGTGCTCGACCTCAAACATTCTGCAGAGTGGAAGTTCTTGGATGGCGCGCGCCTCTTTGCTGCGGATGGCAACAAAACGTTGGCGCGCGCGCAGACACACACATTGCAAGAGACAAACGAAGAAACATTATATTATTAACGAGGCATATCTCGCAATTATAAAACCTTATGGCTCTCCGCGCGCGCAGCATAAGGGTACTATTAGAGCGCGAGTCCCACACGAAGACTTCGCGGCTAACTGTTCATCTCGCATCCCATGCTTCCCAGTTGGGTCCTCTGTAGTTAGCTCATGCAAGAATATGTTGGGTACACATTCGCCATTCGCTCTCATCCGCACCGCGTTATTCCAATGCAACTATCGGAACGTATTCCACGTATGCGCCCATTAAAATTATAGGCCGGAGTGTAATTATCACTCGCATTACGAGTGCGCGAAACGGCAGGCGAAAACGAGCAAAGGCGCAACATCAATTCGTAAACATATGGAGCAACGAACCGTCGGTCGATTGCATTCATTACACGGCACCGAAATGCAGCCGATGATCATGATGATGATGGTGATGGTATGGTGCGCGTTCACGATGGGAAATGGAATTGGAAATATTTACTCTCACTCGAAATTGTACAAATATTGTGAGAAATTTAAGTAGTTTTTGTTTGCGCTCGTAAAGTATGGACGTGCGGCTCATTAGATTTCAGCACTTGACCCGCGTAAATAAGCGGGCAAATTGAAATTGTGGAATTTTAATGCTTTTCGTTCGACTTGTTAATCGTCGATGTACGTCGATGCAACCAGTATAAACATTCTCGAATTTGGAGAGAGCTATTTGTCAGTGACAACTAAATTGTAGCCTACCCGTATCGTCCGCGTGTTGAGATGACTGAAGAAGTGACGAGTTGGAAAAATCACCAAGGTGTGTTTTATCTTTATGTTAATCGATGTTGCTCATAATTGATACCGTTTCGTATAAGGACAGTTGGAATGCACTACAATGTATATGAAGAAGATGCCAATGAATATGCAGCACTGACTTCTTTGATGATTGATTTGGTATGAAGACTTCAATCAAGGTCTTCATTTTGATTTACTTCTAGGTTCTATGAGCTCTACAACTATTTGAATCAGATTATATTATCTCGGGTCCGGAAGTGCAATCAGAAAAATTCAGATCTTATTTTTCAGGTAATTTAATGTACTTTCAATTGGTGTTTAGACATTTGCAAAATTCCATCTAGAAATGCTATTGGTATTGTCGTCAATGTGGCTCAAAATGATTAATTTTTATTCCACTTTTCCATATTTTTATCATTCATTTTCTGTTGGCTGTTTCTCATTAAGTTTACGTCGTATAAAAATGACTAAGACATCATTTTATTGGAAATTTAATATACTTTCAAATGCCGTTTACGAATTTGCAAAATTCCGTCCGGAAATGCTATTGGTATTGTCGTCAATTTGCTTTGACCTAATGATCCCAATTACGTAATCCTTTATGTATTATTTCGGAACCGGAAGTCCAATTCGAATAATTCAGATCTTATTTTTTAGGTAATTTAATGTACTTCCGATTGGCGTTTAGACATTTGCAAAATTCCATCTAGAAATGCTATTGGTATTGTCGTTAATGTGGCCTAAAATGATTTTTTTTATTCAATTTTTCTTTATTTTTATCATTAATTTTCTGCTAGCCGTTTCGCATTAAGTGGAGGCCGTACAAAAATAATTGAGACGTCATTTTATTGGAAATTTAATATACTTTCATACGCTGTTTACAGATTTGCAAAATTCCGACCGGAAATGCTATTGGTATTGTCGTCAATTTGCTTTGACCTAATGATCCCAATTACGCAATCCTTTATGTATTATCTCGGAACCGGAAGTCCAATCCGGAAATGTCATACCTTATTTTTCAGGTAATTTATTGTACTTTCGATTGGCTTTTAGACATTTGCAAAATTCCGTGTAGAAATGCTATTGGTATTGTCGTCAATGTGGCCTAAAATGATTATTTTTTATTCCATTTTTCCCTACTTTTATCATTAATTTGCTATTGTTTGTTTCTCATTAAGTTTACGTCGTACAAACATGATTGAAACATCATTTTATTGGAAATTTAATATACTTTCAAATGCCGTTTACGAATTTGCAAAATTCCGCCTGGAAATGCTATTGGTATTGTCGTCAATTTGTTTAGACATAATGATCACAATTACATATTCCTTTATGTATTATCTCGGAACCGGAAGTCCAATCCGGGAATGTCATACCTTATTTTTTAGCCAATTTAATGTACTTTCGATTGGTGTTTAGGCATTTGCAAAATTCCAGCTAGAAATGCTATTGGCTTTGTCGTCAATGTGGCCTAAAATGAATATTTAGTATTCCATTTTTCCGTATTTTTAATCATTAATTTTCTATTAGCTGTTTCTTATTAAGTGGGTGTTGTACAAAAATAATTGAGACATCATTTTATTGCAAATTTAATATACTTTCAAATGCTGTTTACAGATTTGCAAAATTCCACCCGGGAATGCTATTGGTATTGTCGTCAAGTTGCTTAAACATAAAAACAATTACGTAAACCTTTATGTATTATCTCTTTATGAATTATAACCAGTCCAAAATCTTCAGCCCATTGCAATAACCCACATTAAAAATTCCCACAAAAAAATTAACATGTTCATAATAAGTGCTAACAAATCCATTACACTTCGCGAAACTTCCCATCAATTTCCTTGCTCGTCGCTTCCAGCTACTACATTTCTTCCTCTTTGGTACCACACCATCAATTTCTCCTCTTCAGATCGCATCTTTACAAATCAGTTCATCGTTATCATCCAACAATCTATTTGTATACGTGTTTCTCATATTGTTTCCATGTCATCATCTCCTCTCTGCTCCTCGACGCGTAATGAATGAGCCGAAGCACATCAACACGAACGAAGACAATACCCGGTTGCATTTAGCACTTAGCCTCTCTGCCTCGATTCCTCTTCATACGCAGACATGCAGACATCTCATGTTCTGTCGGCTGGTTTGTTTTAGAGAATTTTGATGAATGTTGCCGGTTTATTGATCTTAATGACAATCTGATTGCGGTGCGTTACCGTTTCTTCCTCCTCTACCTCTTCGGTTCGGCTCGCGGTGCCATTATGCCCCTCGAATTAATAAATCAAGCGCTGTCATATTAAATACTTGCGTTTTGTTTGCGCCGAACAATAAACCGATGAACATGCGAACAGGCGAATAAATATGCTCGATGCATGTTGCTCGCTGTGCGATCGCATTACAATACATTTCGATTTGTTTCGTTTCCGGTGTGTGTGTGTGGCGTTATGGCCGATTTTGCAATTGGCGTGGATGGCGGAATCGCATCGGAATGTTGCGCGTTTTGTTAATGGCCGTACGCGCGCAATTGAATCGAATTTCATTTCTTCATTATGTTCGCCATTCATTATGCTTGTGGCTTGCGCACTTGTACCACATCTCTGCCATGTTTTTGTTGCTAATTGTTGTTTATTTGTTGCAGGTGAGTTGGCAATTCGTTTTAATTCGAAGTGAAGCGTGTGAATGTAAGTATTTTGTTCATTTTTCTAGTTGACACATTTGTATTGATTTGAATGAGGTCGAGGATTTGTTCTTTTATCTGCAGGTTTATTGATTGTGAGGAATTTCTGAAGAACTTTCTTATGAGATTGCGTGTCATTCACACTAAACTAGATCAAAGTTTATTTGTTTGTGATAAAAAACTAATTTTTAATTAAATATCAGTATTGTTGAAGAACTTGAAGAAACTTATTGAATCAAAGCAATTTTTTTGACTTGAAATCTTCATATTCATACTTAAATATGAAAATGGACATGCAGAAACTCTATGAATGAATGCAACCCATCGAGGAGCGTTTATAATTCCACGGTAATTTATATTGTTTATAAGAGACTCATACAGCTAGTCGTTCGTTGGCTCCCAAGCTTTTTCGCCAAGCCGTTATAATTATTTTCGCGAACTGAGAAGAAGTCCCATCCATCCGCTTTTTAAGTGGCTGGCACATCTTCACATGCATATGAAGACATCTCCACCGAGTAACGATCGTTTTACGGTTTATTGTCGCAATTTATTTGCCGCACAACGCGAAATATTATGATTAAGTCCGCGATTAAGCGTTGAGCGATGATGCAAACACCACGGCAATGAAATTGTGGACAAGAACCATGCGAGCGGCTCATCAGACAGAAGAATAACTGCAACTTGACGTATTAATTACAAACTCATATGCGCACACATTGCATAATTTCATTTCGCATGCGGAAATCTCGTTGACGTTTCACAATTCTTTTGTCTTCCGGGCGAACAATCCACGCATTGGGATGACATATGAAGATGAAATGCAACTGCAAATTCTTCTCATTGTCAGTGCGTGGATTTAAATGAGTACTTCCTCCTTGTTGCAATCATCTAATTGTCATCTAATTATAATTACGCAATCGTCTATTAACGAGGGCAATTTATCGTGTGTATGCGTCGGGAAAAAAATTAATTAGTTGTTGGTACTCATTCCCGGTCGGTTTCGCTGAAGAGCTCCTCAACATTCTGCACAGAAATGCATCCAAGGGTGGAAGCGATTTAATTAATCACCTCATCGACTCCAATGGCCACGTGATAAATGCATTTAGCACGTGTAATTACGTCTTTTTACTGACCGCACGAGCATCATTCTTTTTTTGGTTGTTTTCTTGCAGCTCGCAACTCATGAATATGCGCATTCAGTTTCTTGCATTTTCGCTTGATGTCGATGGAATCTTGAGAAAGAAATCGAGAGTCATGGTGGAAAAACTTCACACTTGGCGGGTTAAAAGAGTCATGCGGCGTGACGACACCGGCGGAAATCGAATTCACTTCTTTTACGCGTGAAATGCTCGCGCATGTAATCACTGACAACATGTTAGATTGTTTAATGAACGGCGCTAATTGACTTTGTTTAAACAAGCAAAAGTAAGTAATGGTTTGTTCATTTGATCACAGATGGCGCTAGCAGGTCTGTTACTGAGTCATTAATCAATCCAAAGTGTCTTAAAGTTCTTGGCCGCGTTTGAAAGTGATATTTAATTATCATTGTATCCTTTTCACTGAATGTCATTGGGATATGAAATAAGTAATTTATGATGATGTCAAAACTTTGTTCAACTGAAGAAGTTGTTCAAAGGTGAAGGCTGTTGAAGTTGGACGATTTGTTGTGTGCCTACATTTTTCACTCGCAATAAACTTCTCGCAAATCGCAGGTTCTCAATTGCGCGCGTTGCGGCTCGATGCGCGAATGCATCGATCTTGTGGCGGTCGTGGCCGAAGAAGAAATTTATTCGCTCTTGTCTGATTACCGAATGCATTAATAAAACGGCGAGGCGTGCATATTGGCCGCAGACAATCGGTTCAACGTCATGTCTCTGCCTGTCCGATGTGCAAACTCGTGCCAATTAAGTTGGTAACAAATAGTCGCCTCTCGCGAACGCGCAGAATCGTCTCAATCCAGCAACAACAACAACAAACGCGCGACCAGCGTAAACGTCAAAGCAGTCGGAGATAACGCCGGCTGGCGCTGGGGCTTGAGCAGTATTAATCTTCGCCGAGGACGACACCGAGAAGTCCAATGGTCATTTCTTCATTCACTCCACTGTCGACGAGGGCACCAAGTGAAGAGAAGAGATGAGGAGAAGAAGGTGCGCGATTCTTGAGTCATAGGCTTGCATCTTTTATTCGCCATAACTATTATCTTTATGGCATGCTTGCGCCGGTCGTGGTCGAGGAGCGTTCGATTGGTGGTGCGACTCTTCTTGCGCGCATGTATAAAATTGATCATATTTTAGTCGCGGCCGGGCGCAAATATTATTATGTAATGTAATAAAATTTCAAGCAGGCGGATGGAAATGGCGCGCGTATTTATGGCACACGATGGGCACGATCGATATCTGAAATTTATCATTTTGATTTCAGAAAAATCCCTGTTCTTTAAGGGGGTTGGACTTAAGTCGAAATTGTTGCTTAAGATTGTTTCAAAGTTTCCAGAAAGTATATTTCATGAAACATTTGAAAATCCCAATGAAATCCAAATTTATTTTTCTAAATCATGACGTCATTGGTAACCATTCACGCATTACAATTTTCAAGCCATTAGGTTCAATCAAAATGATAAAAATGTTAAAGTCTGATTGTTGTTCTTCAAAATTTTAACCTAGGAAATTATAAAAGTTTTCAAAAAGATCTAACATGAAGAAGAACTAGAGAAGAAGAAACAGATCATTTTTATGACGTCATTGGTAACCATTATAATTTTTAAACTTCCATATCAAAATGTGGCATATATTCAATTTTATTGTTGGTTCTGCAAATTATAGCAGAGTACATAACAAAAATTTTCAAAAAGTTCTGAGATGAGGAAGAATCGGAACTAACTTTTTCTGGATCATTTTTATGACGTCATTGGTACCATTACAATCTTCAGGCCATTAAGTTCCATGAGTCATCTTATCAATGGCTAAAAATGATAAAATGTTGCATCTACTTCAGTTTAAACTTGCAGCAAATAGCAGTCAATATTTTTGCACTTGTTTTTTTGGCTACAGTAAGTTGATATCAACTTAAGTTAATGTTCGTTTAATAGCAAAATTGCACTTGCCAACTTTATTGCAAGCTTCTATTTTATGATATTGCTGATAGTACCCAAGCTTTATATCATTATTTAAATGGAACCTTCTTTAACTATTACTTCTATTTGATTGCAGATTTCGTTTTTTGTTTTTTTCAGCAAATAGCAATTAAATTAATTAAATTTCCGTGATTTGATGACATTCATTTTCTCTCAGTTTTCTCAATTGGAAGAAGCTATAAACAATTTTAAAACTCTTTTGTAGAATTAGACCAAGTTGAATCCTACTTTTATTTTTTGTTATTTTTTGTTGCATTTGTAATTTTCTTATACCTCATCAAAATTTAATGATTTCCAATATAATTTCTCATCAATAAAAGCTATTTATAAATTTTTATGACCCATGGATTTATCATCCAGTGATTTTATTATATTACTAATCTGAAATGATCCTTAAATCATTTTTTTTTCTAAAAACTTTTGAAACTTTAAAAAGTATACTACAAAATAAATTTAAGAAATTCGACTCATCTCAAAACCATTGTACATCTAACATGCTGTAAAGTATTACAACAAATGCGCAAAACGAGCATTCGAACGCATCTTTACGACCATTCTATTACGCTGCGTTTGTTTGTCGTGCTCTTTTTTGCGCTCGCGGTTCTCATTTAAATTCTATATTTTATAATGCGCGGCAATTTTCCACAACGAAACGTAATTACAATCCGCATTCCGAATCGACAAGTGGCGCGCCGATCAAAGCAGCGATGGCCGAACTGGATGGACGTCGTCGTCGTCGTCGGCGGCGGCAGCTCAAGAACTTCACCACAAGAACTTCTCGGAGGACGTGGACATGTTGTTGCGCGCATTTGTGAATATCATCATCATCATCGTCGTCATCATGATGATCGGTCGGGCGACGACGCATCGCTTTCAAGAAGAGGAGCTCCTCGTGGTGTGCTCTGCTTGTTTGCTGCCATCTTCGGCCGCTTCTTCGTCTTCATCGTCTTCAGCATACGGATTACGCGTGCGCGCGCGTTTCAGCCAATTTGCTAATGCAAATCGCGTCATGTTACAGTTAGATTAATGATGATTGCCGATCGGACACTTTTATCACCACGTGCATCTGGAGGGATTACTTCTGATAACTGAAGAACTACTGATTAGGTATCATTTATCATGGATTTATTTGTTTTCCCATGAGGTTAATATTTTTTGGGAAGAGTGATCAAATGAAATGAAATCTGAGAGGTGAAGAAATCACTGATCAGATCTATAACTGATCTCAAACTTCAAATTCTTAAGGTTGAAATTGTTTAAAAACTTTTTCACTTTATGAAATTGTAAAAAAGGACGTTTTTGCAAAAATTAGTAAAGATTTTTAAGTTGTAGAACATGTCAAATATAAAATTTGATAATTGAAGAAAAACCTAAGAAAAGATTTATAAGAAATTTCAAAGTTCCTATTCTTAGCTTTAAAATTGTTTACAAACTTTTTTCTTTTCATGAAATTACAAGAAAGCGATTTTTTTGTTGTAAAATTAGTTTAAGCATACGTTAAATTGTCATTTAACAGTCTGTTATTTAAATTTGAATCAGTAAATGAACCGGTAAAAACAACTCATTGTCATTGATCAAAATAATTAGTCGTGACTTGAATTCGTTAATCCATTCGAATTAAAAATTTGATAACATATAAATCCAGTTAATTAAAGCTTTAATTTCGTTAATCTATGCTAATACCTGATCATTAAAGCTAGCCAATAATTTCGATACAAGCAATAATTCATTTTTTTCCAACACATAAAATATTTGCCAACTTTTTTTTGCACATCTTAACTTAATCCCAATAAATCTTAAGAAGTCATTAGGCATCAAATCGATCTGTTGATGCGATGCGCGTTAAAGGTCGTTGGACTTGATTTGCCTATGCAAATCCTAATTGCTAATCGATGGCAAAGAAGTTAATTAAAATTGTGCGCATAGCTAAAATTTATCAAATTACGATTCGAAACGGAAACCAATCAGCACCGTGAAATGAAAGCCGATTAACATCGCGTTAACTCCGAGGAATATCGAAATTGGCGAGAAAAACGCTTTCGTTTTGCCGCCGCTTTTGTGCGCCTTGCAAAACGTACTTAAGTATTTGACTAATTTCCCAGTTGTTTGTTCTTTAACCTTCGGAGTCAAATGTTTGCTGCTGGCGAAGGTCTTCGCCCGATTAATAAATACAAGAAGCCGCTAATTGCGCGTGGTGCACCTGAGCGTGCAGACTTACCGAATGAATTAGTTAACAATTTATTTGTAAATCATTCGAGGAATCATTAGACATGCAATTCGTAGGTTATGCGAGACGCAAATCGTCCGGAATTTGAATAAATTCGTAATTAAAATAAGCAATCGATGCATCGATCGATACATTGATCTGTTTTAGTTTAATTGCTCGCCGAGTCGTTTTCGATTGATGAACTCAATGGCCGCCATATTTACTTATACAATAATTCCTCGTTATATCATCTGCACCATCATCATCATCATCATCATTAAGGCGAAACGTTTTTCAACGAGTTGTCTGCTCTTTGCATTTCATTTCACTCTTCGTTTCGTTCCAAGTTCTACTTTAATGCACATGCGGTCAATCTGCGCATGCGCAACGCACTTACATTTTTTAAGTACATATTTTTACCAGTACCAGTACAGAAATTTTTGGTTGTGGTTTGCTACCATGAAGAATTTTGTTTGAATTTGCATCTGAGGTGATTTCATGATTTCAGCATGAATTTTCCAATTCTTGTTGTTGTTGTTGGATGTTAAGCCTGGGAGAATTTCTTGTGAATGAAGCATCCATGGCGGAATTCACATCGAATGTGCAATTAATGCAGCACTAATAGCGGTATTGCCCGCGCTCTTATAAATTAAATCGTGTGCGCATGCGCACCAAGAAGTCAGGAAGAGCTGCCTCCTGTAACAACCAGCTTCGAAGTGATTCTTGCGCCTAATACAGCCCGAACAAAGTTGAGCCGTGTGCGCCGACTATACTTAAGTATCGTATATCAGCATTGATGTTGATGTACTCGCTTCGCGAACCTCTTCGTGGCCGAGTTGTGCGACGCTCATTGATCAAAATCCGCGCTTGTTGTCCGCACACGCGCCTCTTCTGTAACTTCTTGAATTCATGCGTGCGTTGCGCATTGTTTAATCACCTCGAGACCAGCTCAGACAGGGAAATTGATGGAACAATTCATTTCCATTTCGTGCAGACCTTCGCGTGCGTGCGTGGGCTTCGAACAAAACGCACGGAAAACCGTTAAAAACGCACTCGGGTAAGAACTTTTCCTGGTGCGCATCTTGCGCTTGAGTTTTTCCGCATTGCGCATGCGGCCAGTGACTATTAAGTCCATCATGCGACATCGAGCTTGTAACATTTGTTTCGTTTTGTTTTTCCTGCTCAGCGTCTTCGTGATGGTTGTTGGTTCTTTCATCGTTGATGGTGTATGACATTCTTTTTGCTCTCATTATTCCAATTCAACATTTTACTTACACGGTTGAGTCGTACTCGCTTGTTGAATGTGATCATTTTTATGTCGTTGGTTGCTTGAGCGGGAGGTGCGCGCATCTTGGAAGACATGCATGCTGGAGACTTAAGTAACGTATGCGCATGTTTTACAAGCTTTTCATGACCGTACGCATGCGAGCCGAGTACGACGATGATGATCATACGTGTTCGAGGACGAGGATGCGACTTAAGTTGAGTAAGTTCACAAGATCGCGCACTTCTTCGGCGTTCGTGTGTTTGTTTGCGTTATGTAATCTACGAGCGCACTTCCGCGACCTTAACTGCAGCCATCTTTGTTTCCATTTGGTCTCTGCAATTTACCATTGTCCTCCAGCTATTGAAAAAGGACATTTGTGCTTCATTAAGCTTCTTGAGCATCTTCTTCGTTTCCTTGGAATTTCTTGATGGAAAAAGTTAATTAATAAAACTTCTTTAACGAAATTCTTCATGATTTCAATTTCAGCCATTCAACAACAAAAAACTTCACAAATAATTTCGTTATAATTTGCTATAATTTTTTGAATTAATGAATACCTTAAAAACTTGATGAGAACCTCATTTATAAAACAATACATAAATTTCCAGAATGTTCTTCCTGCAACAAGAACACTAAATCAAAAAATAATTGAATTTCCTCTTTGAAACCAAGAATTATATTATTCCAACAATGCATATGAATTAATTACAATTCATATCTTCTAAGACAAGTTTATTTAGCATAAAATTAATTTACAACGTATAATCATCAAATCATCGTAAAGTTGTAACAGTTATTGTACGCTGATATAAATTCCGAATTCATTCCGCATTCAATTCTCAAACGCGTTACATAAAATCATGGATATATTAATCATAAGCAAAAATTAATTATTTATTTACAACGCCTCCGGAGTTCACTAATAAAATTACTTTCAGACTCTTTGATCTAACATTCCAACTGAATATTAATTACAACACTTTAACCACATTTACGATTAATTATAATTTTTTATTGCAATGCGTTCATTTAGTGTCATTTTTTGACCCTGCTCTCATTAATTATCATTGACCAACGAACGTGTTGCATCCTACACGTCTTATTAGTAAACTAAAGAATATTGCTTGAAGCTTAAGTTTATAGTATATTACAAATAATGACGGTGTTAATTCAATAATGAATGTGCCAATCAACAAATATGTAAATACTGTTCATTATGCACGTTTGGCACGTAACGTTTGCATTGGAATTTGCCATAAAGTTGCGAAAACTTTATTAGTCGGCTGCATTCATCAAGCTAATGAACTTGACTCTTGACTTGTGAACGCGACAAACGCGTGGGTTTTATAACAAATACAAGTACCTCATTAATTCCTAATATGATTTGTTAAGTAATAATAATAAACGTTTTATTAGTCTGCGTCTGCAATCACTTTTCCTCGAAGAGTTCTTCAAATTCATTATGAAAGTGAGAAAGTTTAAAAATTAATTTTGTTTATTGGTTTTCCCGTGATCACTTTCTGTTTGGCTGGTTCTTTTTTTGGTGGAAAATTTAATATAAAGGAGTTTCCTGTATGATTACCAGACAAATGAAAGATTGTGAAGTAGATGTCTTCATTGTGAAAGCTCAGTGAGTAGAAGATGATGCATTAGCATCTTATTGATTAATTAATTAAGAGCGGCGCTTGTATCGACACCATCTGTTGGTTCCAGCAACCATCCGCATCCATTCATTCAACGTGCCATAAATATTTACCATGGCGAACCATGCGTGGCCGTGATTGTTGGACGCCTTCGAGCAAAAAGCTTCACAAAGCGTAATTAACAAGAAAAACTAAACTTAACCGTTCATTATATACAATAACGTTATTACCATCATCATCCAAGAAACCCACCTCCATAAGTTATCAAATCAAGCCTAAAGGAACAAAAGTTGTTTGGAATTTTGGTGCCTAAATACAAATTTGAGCCATTGCAACGATTAGTAAAAATTTGCCAATTCTAGAACACCCCCTGCGGTTCGTACACCTCCGATGAGATGGCGCTACATGTAAACATGTTGGATTAAAGAGCAACTGGCATGTTGACATGTTAATTTAACGATATGTCAATCATCTATCGGGATTGATGCTCGAGCGAGGAGTCGACATTGACGATGCAACAAGAAAAACCCGAAGAGAACTTGAGCCGATTAAATTTCTCGGAGCAAAGTTGCGCAACTTGAACACAGCTTGGGAGCCATCAGAGGTCTTCGTAGGTGCACTTCTTTGATATAACTTGACACCATCAAACTTGGCATGAAATCATGCTCGCGTTGTTTTACAATATTGTTCCTGTACGCTTCGCTTCTTCTGCTGGACGGTCCATCGCGGGACGATATTGGCATTAGATTGGGCTGAAGAGGAGGAGGCTGAAGAAGAGGAGGAATGGTCGGACACGATCCGCGCGCGCCGCATCTGAAGTCGAGTGGAAAAGAAGCGCCCTCGAGCGCTTCGAATTACACGATTTTCGATTGTCGGCGCAAATTAAGACTTTGCGGGGCCTGTCTCTTCGGCGCGCATTGCATCGCGTCCGGATTGCATGGCAAATGCGACCACGACCCGACCACGAACGGCATTCCATGACGATATGATGATGATCGGCTCCTACCACTTTAGCCGACAATCAATCACCTGCCAATGTCTCGTTTTCTTTCGTTTTTCCTGGGCTTTTACTTCCCGGTTGCACGACTCAAAATATTCCTCAGGAGGAGTGTTGTGACTAGGAGTCAGATCCACGTCAACCCAAGTGGTACCATTTATGGTACCCATGAAGGTACCTTTGAAGGTACGACCTCAGCTTCAAGATTCTTAATTGAAAACGAAAACCAAGATTCTTCTTCCTCTCCAAAGGTCCGGAAAAGTGCGACAAGAGTAAAAGTCGTGTTAATTGGTAATGAGGTCGTTAGCACGTACTCGCTGAGACCTTGTTGACCCATCATGTACCACACCATCACTCATTTACCTATGGAAGAGCTTGGATCCTTCTGAGTCCCGACAAGATTTCTTCTTTCACCTCTGCTTTGTTGCACCTTCCTCCAGAAGACTTTTACTCGGCGTTTTCGTGATGCCGATGAAGAGATTATGCGTGAAATAAACGGGCGCTCTTGAGCGATAATGACATAATGGTGGAAGGTGCATCCAATCGGGCAAAAGTTTGACGGCACTCGAACTCTTCGGCTGGCAACTTTTTGTCGCCATTTTTACCATTATTACCATGACCTCATCATCGCCGTTTTGAACGATGGCAATTTAAATTCCCATTTGCATCATTGTCCCCAACAATGGAAAGTACAAGTGAAGACCTGAGTCTTCATTGAATGCAGCAATTACGAGATGGTTGGCTGATAACTTCGCGAGGTGAAGGTCACCAAACTCTTTTGTTTCTACTTTATTGAGTCTTAATCGTCGTCTGTAATGTCGCTCGCGGAAACAATTGAAAGTGAATGACACAAGCAACCAACTAGATCCATGTTTTTCTTCGTATTGTTTCTTGGGTTTTTTTTGTTTCTTCAGTGTTAAAATGGAGGTACTTGTTGTTTGACGATTTCCGGTGAGCGGTAACAGTTTTATCGACATTGATTTCGCAAGTGCCATGCTGAATTAACATTGTAATCGTTTTTTCTTCGCATTCGTTAATCGTTTACGCGCCAGCACTGACGGCGCTGAAGAGGTGCTCGTTGTGCAAGAAGGATTCCTTCCAGCGAAATAAAATGGCAATAAAACTGAATTATACGACATTCTGCGCTACTGTCGCCCTCCTGGTTGGTGTGGGCTTATGCATAGGGATTGCACCATTGAGGACTTGTCGGTCGTTGTCGTACAAGAAGAAGAAGAAGAAGGTGTCTCTGCAACGCGTCCTCGACGGGCGCTTTATGTAAAACAGTGCGCGCGCGTTTTATTTATTTATATATTTGGCGCACGTTTTATTCTCCTCGTCGTCGCGTTTCATTACGTCGCATTTCATTATATTTCATTAGTTGCCATTTGTTTTTACAATGGGCGCGCGCTTGTCACTTATTCAATTGAACCAAACTGGCAATTAGCTATTAATGGGGATGTTTATCATCGTTTTTACGTTTGGCCGTAAAGTTCTCTCCTTTTTTTGCTTCGTCCCTGCTTGAGTTTTACTGCTGGTTGCGTAAGGAAAGCGAAATTGTTTTCGTGGAATTTATGTAAATGCTCGGTGAAGATGTTTCCTTGCTAGAAATAATAGTTTTTCAGTTGTTTTAATTAAAGGAGGATTCTTTAAGAATTGAATTCTGTTTCCAAAAATAAGAATAGTTTCTATTTGGGGCTTTTAAGTCGAGGTATAAGTAACTTTCATTTTTCACAGTCACCAGAAATTTCCATAAGTTTCTTGAACGTTTTTGACAGTTTATCAATTCCTTCTGAAAAATGAGGTTGGTTTGAACTGGAGGAACATTTTCATAGTCTGTCACACTTCCTGTTTAATTGAAGGTTTTCCTCTCAGAAAGTTCTCTCAGAAACAGAAAATATGATAGTCTTTTAGGACAAGATTCAAGAAGTACATTGGATATGGCAAAACAGACCACAAAGCTCAAACATTTCTCTGAAGTCATCCTTGAATATACTTTGATAAAGAAGGGCGTTGAAAACTATACGAAATACAATTTGTTTTTATAATTACCACGCAAAAACAAATTGTTTAAGTGAAAGCTTAAATCATGCCCTTTAAAATGCTTTTTGAATCATCAAAATCGGTCAAATAGTTCTTGAGATATGATGAAAAAAGCATTTCCTATAGGAATACATTATGTGAAGTAACGCAGCTGTTATTTATTCTTTCTATTATATTCGACCCTCGTGCAGTGCGCTGCGGTTGCATTCCTCGCATTCCGATCCCA
>JARJDZ010004500.1:0-40778 GCA_030264555.1 Aleochara sp. GC000083 | reverse complement strand
TCATAACGCCCGCGCGGGCGTAATCAAGAAGTCATTACGCCCTCGCGGGAGTAATCAAGTCATAACGCCCGCGCGGGAGTAATCAACGCCCTGGAGGGCATAATGAGTAACTTTACATTTCTGGTAACCATGGAATAACAATTCAATTATTGCGCAGTGAAATATAAATAAAATTTTAACCCCGTTTATCTGATTTTGTGTGGTTAAAATGTCACCAAATAAATAAAAGTCCAAAAATGTATTTCTTACAACCAAAACATCAGCATCAGTGGTCTAGTGGTAAAATGCTCGCCTGCCACGCGGGCGACCCGGGTTCGATTCCCGGCTGATGCAAGTCTTTTTAAAACTTTTCCTTTTTTACACTTTAATTATTAAAATTTCTATTTATCATTAAAATTTAGAAGTAAGTCTTCACAGCAACTGTGGTCGGTGGACTGGTTGAAATGTTACATATCAAGAAACGGTATCACAACTTTACTCAATGTTAACAATCACAATTAATTTAAAGAAGTGCTAATGCTAATGTAATATACCGCAGGTGAAGTGTTTTTGGGTAGACATTTTGTCAGTAGTATAATTATATTATAAGTGTGACGCCCGGTTTCACAATAGTTCCTTAATTCATTGATTAGTTAGTAGAACTAAAAATTTGATGTTCGTTATATATTCGGCTAATGGGAGTTAAGGAATTGGATTTAATCAATATTTGTGAAACACAATTGTGACATTTAATCATGATTAGATACTTTAATGATCATTAAAATTTAAGGAACGTTTGCAGAGATGCGTTATACAGTTGTTAGGCCCTAGGCAAAAAGGAAAAATTTGAGGCCCTAGACAAAAAACAAAATTTGAGGCCTCTATTCTAAAACGCATTAGAGGTATTTACCCCCATATGTATAAACAATTTTTTATTTTATTTCAAGAACTTCGCTGAACAATCCTAAATAACCAAACTTCAACATTTGGGTCCCCAGGAAGGTTTTCTTTATTCGGAAAAATGTATTATTGATAAAATTACGAGGCCCTAGGCAATAGTAGATTATAGTGTAAGAAATGCAAAATTATAAATGAGTGATACACAAATTTCACGAATTTATTACGGCATTTCGTATACGTGTAATATACGACATTTTATCTTACTGGAGAAAAGTTGATACAATGTTCCAAGAAGCAACAAAATCCAAAATTAGTTCCACAATTTTTGATATGACATTTCAAATATCACAATTAAATCGTCAGAATATCGTTTGAGCTAGCACAATATGATAATGTTTGTCAAATTTTTAATATTTGAAACCACAGTAGCATAAATAGTAGATTATATTATAAGTGTGAGAAATGTAAAATTATTATAAATGAGTGAAAGATTTGACTCATGAGTGCGATAGCACGAGTGATACACAAATTTCACGAGTTTATTATGGAATTTCGCACACGTGTAATATACGACATTTTATCTTACTGGAGAAAAGTTGATACAATATCCCAAGAACCAACAAAATCTAAAATTACATTTCAAATGTCACAATTAAATCGTCAGAATTTCGTTTAAACATGAATTAAAAATCCAAAACTAGATAATTTGTTAAAATTTGCACCCAGGCATATGTGATACAATTACAACAAAACACCTGATTAATAATTTATAGATATTCCTCGCGTATCTTAGAAATTCCTGATTATTATTTTTTACGAATTATACTATATTTATGTTTTTATTAATCTCTGGTATACTTGATACACTTACATTGTGTAAATTGTTTTCTCTTAAATAATTGAAGGATGGCACATTTTCGAGTATTTACACAAAATAAATATTTAACAACAATTGTTGGCTTCGATTAAAATTTATCTCTTCATTTCTACATTATGAAGCATTATAACAATGAACAGGAAACCAGGTACATATTTGTGCATGTTTGTCGGTCTTAAAATCTACAATTAATTCTGCTGGAATCATGACGACCCACGTAAATGTAAGGTAAGAAAATAACTTCAGTTGATGAAGTTGATGAAATGGTAAGCAAAGCCATACAGCTGTACGAAATGACTATATTTCTTATTCTTATATTGGCTGGTTAAATATCAGAGTGTCAAATTGGAAGATGTGCTAAAATGTGTTGAAGATTTCTGTGAGTATCACTTTGACTGCAAATCGTTGAATTCTATAAACGTTTACATTCTGACAACTATACGATATGAATCCGTTGACGAATAGAACAGGAGACATTTGTCTTTCGTTGCCTATAAGGAATTCCTCCTATGCAATAAAAAGTCAAACAAATATTTATCGGATAAAACGAGAAGTACTCGTGTTATTACTGTTCAAAAATATTATATTTTTGAAATATAAGAGAATTATTGTTTTTTAGTAATTATTAACATTCAATTTAATTGCTGATCTGTAAAGCAGGCAGCAAATAATTCAAGTTAATTTAAACCAAGAAAAGAACTGGCGGTTTTCTTTATCTTTATCATGATCTCTATTCAATATATTTGTTTGTGTCACCTAATACATGTGTTTCTTATCATATCAGTATAACAAGCCCAAACAAATATATTGAGAAATTCGTCGAAAAACTTTACAGTTGATATTTGAATTCCTAGTGGGATAGCTAATAACAGCTACGTCCGAATTGGAATATTTGTCCAATTATTTGGTCATATTGTTAAAATTAAACGCGATATGCCTAAATTCGTTGAGATATATGATTACTCACCACATTCGGCAGATGAGTTGCAAGTCAAGGCTGGCGATGTGGTGCAATTGAAGAACAAGTTTGGATTGTGGGCCGAGGTGGTCACTGATGATAATCGACATGGTTACTTGCCAAGGACATATCTAGCAGAGCCCAATTCGTTGAATGCCAAACCGTTTGATCAAAGCGATATCAAGCACCAATAATATTTATACCACAGTTTGATTATAGGTGGTATTTTCCGGAGACATCAAGGGCAGAAGCTAATGAGTTACTATCAATACAGGATCGTGGTACGTATCTAGTCCGGCAAGGGAAAAATGACAAGGACTATGCACTTTGTATACGTACCTGCAATATATACACACCAATTGCGCATTATAAAATATACTATGACGATAAGAATGGTTATTTTATTCATAAAAATTTGGCCGAAACTTCTCTTTCGAGACTTTTGTCCCACTATCAATGTAAGTCATTAATTAATAAGAAAATGACGGCTTAGTTATCAAATATTCGTAGACTATTCAAAGGATTTACTACCTGCAGATCATATCCTTGTAAAACCGTGTCATAAATCACTACCGAGGATATATCAGCTGATTCCAAAAAACCTTCCAATAAAATGCCACGAAATCACCAAGCTAAAGGAAATTGGCACGGGACAGTTTGGCAAAGTGTATTATGGTTTCTTTCGACACTACAAGATAGCGATCAAGGAATTAAAGTCGGATGATGAAGAAGCCTTGCAAAAGGAAATAAATGTGTTGAAGAACTTGCACCACAAAAATGTAATCACTTTTTACGGATTTTGCAAAGAGAAATTATGGATGGTTCTGGAGTTTGCCGATTTCTGTCTCAAGAATGAATTGCAAGTCAGAAAGTACAACGATTATCAATTACTGTCAATTGCTATACAAATCACCAGAGGAATGGAATATATACATTCGATGAAATACGTCCATCGAGATCTAGCAGCACGTAACATTTTGATCACATTCGAAATGGTACCCAAATTAAGCGACTTTGGTCTAAGTCGAAAATTATCCCGAGGGAAATATATCCAGTATAGCCAATCTTCAACCCCAATTCGATGGGAAGCAATTGAATCGCTTGCGAAGGGAATATATAATAAAGCCACCGAGGTGTGGTCTTTTGGTGTCCTAATGATTGAATTGTACAGCGAACCACATCATACACTCTATGGTGACATTAGGTGGAAAGAGGAGTTACAGTTATATCTCAATTTTGGGAAACGTTTAGTAAAACCGAAACTAATGCCGCAGCATCTGTACAACATTGCCTTCAAGTGTTGGGATAAAGATCCGAAGGAACGTCCAAGTTTTAGTGATATATACAAGCTTCTCTGCAATCAGACGGGTAATGTATACCACGATATATCGATACTATATTGTAAATTAGTAATAAATTTGTTTAGCATGGTGTACAAGCAAAGGTGTACAAGAGGAAGCAAGGAAACTTGAAACAATGGAACACGGTGAACCTTCTTCTATTTATTTATCATTATTTAAGACTAATTATATCATTTTAGAATATAGTATTATTTCGTGGATGCAAGAACAGGAGCTTTCCATTAAACAAAAGGATAACAGTGTGTATGTAAATGAAAGTGAGGTTAATAGTTTTATATCTTCCAACGGAAAAAAATCATACAAATATGATATTCTGCCTGCTATTTCACAATAGTTGAATGCATATAATCATCCGTATGTCACTGAGGAATTTTCTGTGCGAAGTAAGACATTTTTTTACTTTTAGGTGTTATTTTGAGGACGTAAAAGATAACGTCCAAGATGTTAACGATTCTGCTGTTCTAACTAACAATAAATCGTATCTGAAAATTAACTCACTGGAAATATCTCGGAATTACATAGAATTGGCAGAGATGTTGGGGTCTGGTCAATATGGCGTTGTTCGCAAAGGTATCTTTAACAAAAAACCAGTTGCCATTAAGCAAATTGAGATAGACAAAAACAATGAAGTTCAAATAATGCACCAGCACCAACACAAGCGAATTATTAAATTTTATGGAGTATGAACCGATGGCAATCCGTTCCTAATGATATTTGAGTACATGAAACATGGCGATCTCTATGATAATCTTCGGGCAAATGCAACGAAGATTGATAATAGTATTTTCATGCTGGCGCAGGTTGCAGAGGGAATGACATTCTTAGTGAAAAATAAGATTATTCATCGTGAAATAACATCACGCAGTATTCTATTAAGGGACAATATGTGCATCAAGATTTGTTCAGAGCACTGGGAAACAAAAGGTATTACGAGGTAATGCATGAAAAAATGTTGCCGCTTCCTTCGTACCCTCCATAGTTCATTGAAAACTTTAAATTTACAAAGGCTGATGTCTTGATGTTTGGTATATTGACAATGGAAATGTTCACGAATGCCAGGCGTCCATATAGTGAAATAAAAGGTGATGTTACGATGGTAGATATCACTAAAAAGTGGATATCGTATGAAAATGCCTGATATTATCCCAAAATATATTTACCATATGTTACTGCTGGGATATAGATCCGATATCGCGCCCGACTTTTTCTTTCTTTTAAATTATTATCAGGTTGAATGACAATGAATAAATTGAATGTGCAATACAGATAATAAAATCTATCTGATATGTGGCTATTATACATATTTCCTATCGATGTTTTATTTTTGCTGTAAAATTGCTCGTCGTGGAGCACAAAAGTTATCGAACAAAGTAAAGTAACCAATTTCAAAAAAGCGTACTTATTTGTTCTGATTGCTTTCAGAATACACTATTGAAAATCCGTTTGTGATATTAACAGTTCCGAGTAAACGAGGATATACCTACAGTCGTAAAATTCTAACTTCTATCGAGTAAAATGCAACAGCTTTGACTCTATTGAACTAAATTTTAATTATGGCAATATTGTCGACGTAGAAAATGGCTTTAATCACCAATATCTAATATTGAATAAAATTGGGATAAGTTTGAACTGAAACCAATCGTAAAACTACAACTGTAATGCCCAGTTGCAAAAGTAATTCAACTTTGCAACGCAGATATAGTGCTTAATCATTGATTAAACTCTGATTAATCTTTAATTATATATAATCAAAGTGTTATTTCTCTTAAAATTCACATTACTTTATCTTATAATGAGAATATTCAAATAGCACTTATCTTATATTTTTTGTTGTTATATTTTGCGTCGCCGAAAATCGATTTGGAGATGCAAAATATAACAACAAAATATAAGATAAGTGCTATTTCTTTTTAAAATTCACATTAATTATATACCCAAAGGTATAGAGCGTAAACGTTAGGAAAAGAAATAAACAGTTATATAATTATTCTGTGGAGCACCAATTTTATTTGCTGGTGATATTTAACGAACACTTATTTTGTTTAAAATTATTACCAATTTCTTTTATATTGTTAAAACATTTTATTTATAACAAGTATGAATCGTAAAAATTATGAAAATAATTGCATGTAATTATTAGAATATATATTAACTATTTATTCAACTATTTACATAATCCTATTTAACGGTTTAACCGATCATAACATTTTAATCAATCATTTAAATTAATACCTGATAAGAAAACATTTAAAATCCTTCGATTGCAATTTTATCAGTTATCTTCAAAAAAATCCTGCAAAGATTCTAAAGAACTGCCCATACCTGAATCATAATTGGACAACAAATCTTCGGCCACAATTGGTTGAAGAACTGGCGGATGCGCCAACAAATTGTCGCGCAGTTCTTGAGCAACCTGCGCATATTCCGGTTCTTGTGGCATGATCTCGTTAAGATGGCGCAAAATGAAATTCTGAAGGTCCCTAATTACTTCTTCATGGTCTTCATCGATTTGATCCTCGTTTACATTTTGGAAGTACGCACCTTCTGCATATTGTTGGGGAATGCCTTCTTCCAAGAGGCTACCATTTATTGAATTGGATGGATGCAGATCTGCATGCGATGAATTTTCCTCAAAGTTGAAAGAATTGTCCCTTTTGAATTCATCTTCGTCGTGGGTCACTAAACCAAAGGTGCAAGTTGCATTATTTGGCGAGGTTTCTTCTTTGTGGTTGACTACTTTGCCTGTTGAGCTGGAATACGCCCGTGATCGTGCGTAATCAAGGTATTACATTGTTCATGTTGAAATTATCACTTTAAAGAATGTCATATTTTTCTTAATGATCTGATAAATCATAAGACAAAAATGTCCGAGTTTTTATTATGATTATGACTTATTTTAAGAAGTGATGGTAAATTTGTCTTATTCATATTTACCTGTTCATGGGGTCAATTCAAAAATGATCTACGATTCGCATTGACTTAAAAACATATTGAACATATCTGAACAACACGAGAATTATAATTAATTAATCAATAATAAATAGCGCTTTTATATAGCTGATCATTTGGCCAGATTGATCGCATGATTTTAAATAAAATTGCATATCGATTGGAAATTATTTTATCTCCTGACAAAATGCATAAATGTAAGGATAACGAAGGTCACGAGATAACGAAAATGTAGGCGACATCGACAATTTGGGATTTTTTGTATCCATTTAATCAAATAATAATAGTAGGATTTGTTAAATTACAGATAAAATGAGAAAAATATATGATAAATACCAGGTAACTAATAATTAGAATTCAAATTTTAAAGGTTTGGCAAACATTATCATAATGTGCCGGCTGAAATAAAATTCTGACGATTTATTACACGTGTATGAATAATAAACTCGTGAAATTTGTGTATCAGTCATTTATAATTTTCTTTCCTTAAATCCCGTTATTCATAGAAAACCTTTTATATTATAGGAAACTCTACAAAAAAAAAACCATAGCCGATAAATTTCCCATACCCAATGTATCCGAAATTTTTGACAAGTTAAGAAAAGTGCAATAATTCACTAAAATGGATACGTTTTCGTTAGTATTTAACACCAAATACTAACGAAAACGTATCAATGAAAGGATTAATGGAAAGAATTATTATTTTGGTTAGTATTGAAAAATCCGGTATAACCTTGTGGTCGTAAATTTGGTCCAGGATTTTTAAATTGTTGATTGACTTGAACTCTACGAAAAGAAAATTGATTTCTGTACTCTGAGAAATTTTCTTCTTCAAAGTCAAATGATATGGCGTTTTTTTAGAGATGCGGGATTCTTCAATTTAACAACACTTGGTCATCGTCACTCGTTTACTTTAAAATTTTGAAAAGGTACCCTAAAATAAGGCAAGAGATAAATAGTATAGCGTGATGTATTGTAAGTTTATTAAATTTATTCCCATAATTCGCTCACAGTGTATATCATTTTCATTTCCAATAAAAATTGTACAAAAACTACGGTAGCGAAATGTTTTACAACGGTAACATCGGTTAATGTTTCTCTCAAGTTCACGTAATACCTTAATATTATGGAATATGTTTTATATCGCATAATTTACTCATTAAAATATTTATCAACGCCTACATACTAATTAAGTACATTTATATCATTGTATCGTTTATATCATTAATAGAAATTGGACGGCATAATGATTACACATTTGGGAGATTCAACTCAATTGCCACAAATATTATACATTATTTCTAAGAGATATGACTAAATAGCTAAAATATCGAATTTAGTTTGATTACTTGAGTAAATTAACATAGTTATACGTACAATATTTACAATAATACATTTTAGCATTAATAATTCATAATCATAATAGTAAATCGCGCACTATTGAATAATCTGCACGTGCCAATTTATTGGCCTGTGGAAAGAGAGTTGTTACCAATTGGACAATAATATGTCAAGATCGTCATAAGAGTAAGTACATACTTTACCTAATATTCAATTAACTCTATGCAGTACAAAACATGTTACTCGTTTGATTGACTTGTAAATTGATTAGTATTATCACTCTGTGATGCACTAAGAAGTCTATTCGCGTTTGTTGTGCTATCCTCGTTATGATGCTTTACTGATTTTTGGTATTTAGTTTACCTATCGTGTTTGCAATCCATACTCTTATGCTATCATTAATTGATGTATAAATCGAGGGATGTTTGGATCGTCCACAATTTCCATGATGTGAAAGAATTCCTTGCAATTCCCATGTGTTTGTTGCTTCCGAGAAGCACATCAATGGAGCGCCCTCATCATTCTACAATCAGATCATTTAGAAACCCACATGGAAAAAAAAACTATGTAAACTTACGTAACAAGGTGATTTCTCAGCATCCGTGAATCCTGCGCAAATCTTGTCATTGGTAAGATGTCCATTGTAATGTTTAGTTGAATTGCATTCACTCATATCAATCGTTGGTACTGGCAAGTAATGTAAATATTGTTGGATATTTGCTTCTAGAAAATAAACATCTAATTAATATTGTGTTTACAAGAATGTGTTAAACTGTTTACCTCCTGGTTTACTGACACCCCATCCAGCTGTAACGCAAAGTTGTCGTTCCTCAATGGTCGTTTTCGGCATGCAAACAACGCTAACATTCCTTCCAACATTCAATGGCGTCACCAATTCGACAAGAATAGCGTCATTGATGTATTCAAACTGTGCGTATTTGGCTTGCGGGTGCGAAACGATTTCCTTAATGTTACTCATTTGTATCGTGCTATTGTCACCACCGCCAAAGAATTGAGTGCCTCCGGCATATAAAACCCAATCTTCAGCATTCATATTCTGTCCCATGCACGAATGACTGGCAATTGACCATTTTGGAGTTAAAATGCTTGTGGTGCATTTTACATTTTGCTTTTTATTGTATAACAATGCAACACTCGGCCATTGAGATGCGCCAGCATTATCACCTCCAATAATTCGCGCTTGTTGCACGTTCAACGAACTGTGACTACCACAACCTGCAAAACAAGTAAATTAGAATTGCAAAATAAGTGTATTCAAAAGAACGTACTGTATTCTTGGCATGAAACTGCAACAACTTTATCACATTTAACATCAGTCTTTTCCAATTGAGCAAGAAGACTTCCAGGTTGTGACGGTTTCAAACGGTAATAATTAGCGCTCTCTTGTGGCAGATCTAGTTTTTCGGTACTGGTTGCACCCGAATATCCTAAACGTTGACATAATTCCTGAGAATTGTGTTCCTCCCAATTATCAGCACACACAGGAATCCATGTCGTGTTGTCTGCAAGAACTTGGAGGTATTTGTCATTGTTGAAACAATTCCATTCATCAGATAGATCAGCGCATTGGGCAACACCATCGCAACGAAGCTTCAAATCGATGCAACCTCCGCCCATTGTGCATTTGAATTGATCAACATTGCATTCTGAAAATGAAATCAAAACAGCTATGAAAACAACCTCATCGCTTGTTTGTTTTGTTTGTTTGGCAAATCGACATTTTCATTGTGCATAATCTACACAGTCCCATTTGATCTTTCAAAATTATTGTTCAAAATTGAAAGTAGCCGTTTCGGTTCGAAATAATGGAGCAGACAAACGAGAATCCCGTCGCAATGGACGTGCCGGCCGACAAAATTTTCGAAAACGCCGCGATCAAAATAGCCCCATCCACGGACCAAGAAGCCCCGGTATTGAATCCCCTCACGCTTAGCGAACTCCCCAATACGGAAAATTCAATTTCGGCACTTGGAGCGATCGCTAAGGTGGACGAAGCGAAATCCACGCCGGTCACACCCGCAGCGGCCGATCCTGCAGCCTCCGCGCCGGAGGCCCCTGCTAGCCAGCCCGAGGAGGAGAAGAAGGATTAACTTACCGCAAAGCTTCTCGTCCTCATCGCCGGCACAATCAGACTTGGCGTCGCACCTCCAGCTTGCCGGTATACAAACGTCCTGTTCGACACAGTGGAATTCGTTGTTTCCGCATTCGCTGGGATGGCAATTCTGCTCGTCGACGCCATTCGGACACTGTGCGCGCCCATCGCACTTCCATGACAGCGGGATGCAGCGTTGATTTTCGCCGCAAGGGAACTCGTCGAAGCCACACTTCCAAGAGTCTGCAAACATCATGAAATTAATACTGTAATCAAAAAAATAAATATCTAATTGAGGTTACCGCAATTTGCTTCGTCACTGCCATCATTGCAATTCAATATGCCATCACAAACGAGGTGTCGTTTGAGGCATTGTCCGCTCGTGCATTGGAAATTATCCGGGCAGCCTTCTTGGACGCATCCATTCTCATCGGATGCATCTGAGCAATCGTCCACTGAATCGCATCGGTCATTACGTGGAATGCAGTAGCTGCCATCCTTCAGGGAAGTTCCGTTTACACATTGGAATTGGCCTGTGGCACAACGAGAGAATCCTTCAACCTTGAATCCTTCAGTTACAGGTTTGACATTTTCAAATTCATCAGATTTAGCCCCCTTTTTCTTTTCCACCAACCAATCCTTCTTCTTATTATACACCTTCGTTGTTTGCTCGAAGCCTTCCTCAGTTGTTTCTATATTTTTAGAAATTTCCTTCTCTTCCTTCTTGAATTTTTCAACACTTGGAAGTTCATCACTGATATCATTCAAATTATTGGTATCAAAATCAATATTCTGGCGTTTCTTATCAAGTTTAACAGCATCTGACTCCTGTTCTTTTGGCAGAGGAATGACTGATAAGAATGCTTCATCCTTATCTTCAGTTTCCAGCTTTTCAAGTTCGTTTATCTTCGGGGTGGTTGTTTCTTTTTTGGGAAGAAGAAAGCTTTCAGTGGTAATGTCACCACTACTGGCCTCTGAGACTTCATAGGCTTTCATAGTTGTTGTAATAAGTTCTGCACTCATATTATCCTTCTCGGTGTTATCAACAACATCGATTGTTTCAGTTGCAGTAAGAATCGTTTCTGCATGAATTGTGGGCAAAAATTCTGGAAGAGTTGTTGTTTCTATATTTTCTTTCATTGTGGTAGCAACGACTTGCTCTTCTTTATTTATGATCCTATTTTTCTGACCGAAAGTCGTTGTTTCCATTGCTAGTAAATCTTCGGTACTTGAACTCACTTCTTTGAAATTATCATATGATGTTTTTGTGGTTGCTTCAGATACTTGATCCAAATCCCCGAAAAAGTTATTACTGTGTACATTATTCAAAATGTCCAACGGCAAGGTAGTATCTACTTTTCTTGTTGTAGTAGTTTCTTCTGTCATTCGTGGTGGAGGATTAGTTACAACTTCCGGTTTTAAGTCTCCAAATACTGCTGCTTCGGTAACGTTCAAATCAAATGGATTTACTTTATGCAACTCATCATTATCCAATCGTGGAGGTTTCGTAGTAGTTTCATTTTCATGTGTTTCCTCTTTGTTGTCGTGAATTTCTTCTCCAGTGTGCAGAATGTTCACTAATGTGTCGTTTTCAATTTCTGGCAAAAACGGACTCATCGCTTCGATATTGTTATTCGTGGCTTCTGTAGGTTCAGCTGCAACAATATTTTGATGTGTTTCTGGAGGATAGGTATTGATGCTGATTGCAATATTCATTTTTGGTCCGTCGTCTTCAGTCGTGGTTACAATTTCTGGCATTTTTGTTGTTTCAATAATTTGATTGAAATGCGAAATAATACCAGCCGCTTCAGTTGTTTGTTCTTTTTCAGTTGCAGTGGTAGTTGTTATAGTTGCTACAATTTCAGGTTCAATGTTTGGCTCTGCTGATGGTTCTGCAGTAGGTTCGGTTTCATGTTGGACATCGGAGACAGGTTTCGCTTCCGTTGTTGACTTGGTTTCTGGCTCAACTGTTGGTTCCGGTTCTGGAATGTGTTCCACAAGAGAATCCGATTTTTGTTGGATGTCAATTCCATTTTTAGCTGAATTATCTGTTGACGACTCTGGCTCGGGTTCTGGAGTAGCTTCTGGTTCTGCTACTGGTTCAGGTTCTGCTTTGGGCTCAGGTTCAGGGACAGTGGTTGGCTCAGCATTTGGTTCCGACGTCGTTTGCTCAGACAAAGGGATTATTTGCAATGGCTCTTCTTCAGGCACTTCGTCGTTTAATTTGCTTTTTCTGGGCGATTGTTCGTTTGATACCACTGAATCAGACTCCGTTTTAGGTTGTGTTTCCTTCTCTGACAAAGTTTCTGGTTCAGCACTTGGTTCAGGTGATGTTGTGGGCACCGATTCATTATTAGGTTCTGGTTCTGATTTGGGCTCAGCAGGCAATTCTGTTGCTGATGGTTCTGGCTCAATCGTAGTATCGATTCCGAAGATAAGTCCAGAATTAGATTCACGGGTTGTGACTTCAACTTTGTCTACTGAATTCGGTTCTGCTGATGGTTCAGGTTTTGTGGTTGGTTCTGCGGATGGTTCAGGCTCTGCAGATGGTTCCGGTTCTGCAGATGGTTGTGGTTCTGCAGATGGTTCTGGTTCTGCAGATGGTTCTGGTTCTGCAGATGGTTCAGGTTCTGGCGATGTTGTAGGTTCTGCAGACGGTTCCGGTTCTACGGATGGTTTGGGTTCTGCAGATGGTTCCGGTTCTGGCTCTGCAGTAGGTTCGGGTTCCGCTGATGGTTCAGGTTCAGCTGATGGTGTAGGCTCTGCTGATGGTTTAGGTTCAGCAGTTGGTTCTGGCTCTGCGGATGGTTCTGGTTCAGCGGTTGGCTCAGGTTCTGCGGATGGTTCCGGTTCGGCCGCTGGTTCAGGTTCGGCTGATGGCTCTGGCTCCGCTGTTGGTTGTGTTTCTGTTATAGAATCCGGCACAATATGAACATGATCTTGATATTTGTTGGTCTTTTCAAACACAGCGTCAGTAATATCTTCAGATTCTGTAGTTGTGGAAATAATAGGAATAATTGGAATTGGATCATTATCTACCGTTGGCTCTGGTTCAGGTTCAGACTTTGGTTCAGGTTCAGAACTTGGCTCAGGTTCTGGTTCCGATTTTGGTTCTGGTTCAGGCTCTGAATTTGGTTCTGGTACCACTTCCAAATCTGCTTCTGGTTCAGGCTCCGGGTTTGGTTCTGGTTTCACTTCTGGTTCTGCCGCAGGTGTAGGTTCAGGTTCCGCAGAAGGTTCAGGCTCAGCACTGGGCTCAGGCGATGAACTTGTTTCATGTTCTTCGTGCATATGATGGAAATGATGATCAAAACCATAATCTTCATCCACAATATTATTGCATTTCTTGCCATCTACCGAAAGAATACGACCTTCTGTGCAATGACATTCGAAATCCATTGAATCGTAATCGAAAATACATTTATCCTCGCATCCATTATTATCAATTTTGCATATATCAATAATTTTAGTTGTCATGATACTATTTTCTGATAGTCGATATTTATCCATGAATCCAGTATTTCTTGATAACCGCTGAACGAATGCTTCTTTCAAAATTTTATCATCGAGTACGTCCTTATTGGTATGTTCATTATCCATGGGTTTCCAAACGATTCTATATCGTACAACAACACTGCCAGGCCTATAAAATACATAAAAGAAAAGAAATTAGATACATGAATTGTTTTTGATTCAAAATTATTTACGTGAATTCAATAATTTTAATATCGAAGTCTTGAGGATTGTTTTGTAGGAATTCTGGCGTGAGTAGCGTGTCCTTGATGTGTTTCTCCAAATTAGAAGCAAGTTCCTTAAACTCTTCACTGTCAGCATGTGCCAGTTCCGGTTGGAATTGCATATTGTCGATGGTAAATTGCGATTCAATAGCATTGGGAACTGAAATCAAAATTATAATTTAAGTGTGATACGGTCAAGAGCACTTGAATGCCTCTTAATTACAATGCATGATTCTGAAAATCTATTAGTTACCTTCGATTGTCGATGAATCAGTTGGGACAATGGTCGGCACCGTGCTTGTAGGAAGTCCAGGTGTATATGGCATCGAAGATGACTCGCTATCTCCAGTTCCGAAGAGGCCACCCGCAGATTTCGTTTTGGTATCTGATTTCGCTCTGTCACCCAGTTGTCTGGCAGTTACTTCTTTTGAATTATAACTAGGCTGATCTTCTGATATCACGCCGGCTGGAAATAGCAACGGAGATTAGTGGATAGCAGCTACAATTGCATTGTTGTGTGGGCATAACAAAAACGCAATTTACGTAATGGCAGAGAAGACAATTCCCCTCTAATTTTTGCAGAAACAGGATTACAATGCACTTATTGCAAGCTGAATGCAAGTACACGTTCGTGAAGATGCACATTAAATTGTAACGTACAGGACGGGAGTTGTAAATTGAAAGTTCAACAGGTTAAAGTCGCTTCGTGAAGTTGGGCTGGTAGAAATACCGCATTAAAGAAATCGAGATGAAAACGGAAATTACTGTTTGCAATCGCAGAGTGAAACCGGTAAAATTTCTGTGTGTAGGCTTGAGATAAATGAGATGAAACAACAAATTTTTATTAAATACACTTCTAGTTGAGCTTCGGACATTACACTTGAAAAATGTTGTCAACTCCATTACTTACATTATAATAATAAACTGCAAACAATGTTGTAAGCAATTTGGACTTGTACTGAATCCATTAACTTACCACCAATTAAAATTCCTCCTATGACAATGGCGGCGATTATGGCAATTGCAAGACCCCAACAGATACGTTTATTCCAATTAGTTTTGATACGTTTGTCCTTAGTTATGTACAGTTTTTCCCCTCTGAAATGAATTGAAGAGATTGTTGAATTTTATCATGACATGAGTGATAAAATAAGTCTTAAGAGAGACACACACACATACAGAGAGAATTGCACCAGCAAAAAGTACCTTCTCCTCGCGCCTTTGTCTAGTTCTATACCAACACCTCATGTAACACTTGTAAATTGAGTGTACATTATTATAAAATATATGTGTAAGCAGCGCCCATTTATGGAAGAGCCCGTTTTTAGCTGGAGCATAAAGCTGGCTGAGTTGAATTTGTTTTGGAATATTATTGATAGCATTCGCTAAAGTTAATTGATTCGTTCAAATTTGGCGGCGGTATAAAACGAAAAGTAAGGCTTAGAGTTTGGTACCGTTGCTGCTGCATTGCCATCAGCCATTCGGGATATTCCAGAACGCCGCGCTCGGGACTCGTCAGCGAGCGGCCGCCCTCATCAACGCCGGCTTTCTCATCCTCGCGACAATTCCCATGTGGATCGGCGAATGTCACACTGTTCCTCGCCTTACCTGACCGCGACGTGCTGCATAAATATAATGATCAGTAAATGCATCATAATTACAATCATCAACAGCAACATTTGCGCGCTCGCGTGCAAATCGATCTATGAGATACAACAACGAGCTTGAGTCAAACCTTTCAGTCTCATCACTTAAGTCTGTACACTCTGACTCGTCAATTTCGATGATGTCGTAAAAATCGCCACGATCTCTTGACTCGACGGTCGCGATCGTCGCGCATCGACTGCTTTCAATGCTCGCGAAGCTGACTTGGCCCATCGACCCTAACGGCGCTGAAGAGTGCTGAGCTTGATGCAACGGCGCAATCCGCCGTTGGCGGAAAGGCATCCGAGTGCGCATACTTTGTAATCCTTCAATTTATGCGATTTTTCGCAAATATTTGCAAACTTTCAGTGACACATGACGGTGCTCTCATCAATATCTGCTCTAACCTCGAACCGCCCGTCATATGTTAGTACCATGTCATTTCGGATTGCTTACCTCATATATTTCCTATGTTCATTGACAGGCACGAAGTACTCATCGTACGGGCTGCCAATTTCAACTTCAGTCTCCTTCTTCATGGGAATACTATTGGTGCCATTTTCATAAGGTCCGGTGACGTCCTTTCCGTTCGGCTTCAGGTTGATGAGCTCCAGGTTGATTGCTTCGGCCATTTGCTCGTCCTTCTTGTTAGGGGTCATCATGGACTTGTTTAGATCACCGTTGGACTTCATTTCGTCCTCTTGGAAGGCTGGATTGTCCAAGCCGCCCGCCATCTTTCGACCACCCTTAGGTGTGCCGTTCAAGTAACTGGTGCTGTTGTACTTCAATTGCAGCTCATCGTCATTCACATTCAGATTCGCCGTTGACTTGTAGTGTGGCAAGCGCGGCGACGCCTCTTGTCGGTCCGTTTCGTCGTAGTTGACGTTCAAATGCACCTCGTTCTTGTGATAGTAGTTGTTGTCGATGCCCGATGTCGGCGACGTGCTCTTATCGTCGACTCCTTGTTGTTGTTGTTGCTGTTGGTGATGGCCATGGTAGTTGTTGGACGCCGGCGAAATTGTCGTTCGGTCGTCGTGCTCGTGTACCGGCGATGTTGTCGATGTCGTCTCCATCGAGGAGTTATGATCTTGACCTGAGGTCGAATCTTGTGCGGTGTCGCTGCCCCCGTAGCTGCTATCCGCATCCATTATCTGAAATAATCGCAAAGAATCGATAAAGAGATTTTGCCAAGATAGTATTTTACAATGCGATAGTTTGGTTGGTTTTGGACATCATAGTATATTTGTTAATTGATATGGCATTATCATTGAATGGAATGGTGCTAAATACGGTACGACACTTATTTATTCAAGTATTCTCTAAGATATTGAATAAGTAACAGAAGAGTGGAAAAGACTATGACACTAATAATACACACTTAAACATTTACATAAATTTCACGTTGTAAGTTAAATTTCGTTTATCCTGCGAAAGTATGTAGAAAATCTTGTAAAGTTTGAAAACTACATCATTGAAAGTATTAATTAAATTTCAGAAAAGAAGAAATGTAATTCAGATTTATTTAATGAAATTACGAAAGTATCAAAATGAACTTCAAACCTGTGAATTGTAATTCAGAAAACGTCACTTTAAATTCAGAATGCTATAATTGTAATTATACCATTGTAATTGTATTATTGAAAAAATGTAGTTACATTTTGAATTATTTTACTTCTAACCTGAATGGCATCAACTAGATTTTAGAAATGAAGAAATCTAATTCAGATTTGTTAACTGAAATCTGTGAACTGGAATTCAGAAAGCGTCACTATTAATTCAGAATGCTATAAATGTAAATACGGTTTATAGAATGTAACCTAGAAATTGTGTTTGAAATTAAAAAACATTACATATAAACTGACAATGAGCAATGATTATCAATTACCAAATACCAATTAATTTACATATAATTTACCTATCAAAATACTGAAATATTATTTAACAAAAAGTTACACTAATCTGATTTGTATTTGAACTCTACTGAATTTCATTTGATATTCTTAATTACGTTTGATTAATCTGAAATACATTAAATCGTTTCTGATATTAAACTACTGCCTTTTTAAAATTACATTTACCAAATCTGAATTACAATTAACGCAAACTGAATTACATATAACAAATCTGAATTACTTACTATCGTAATTAAAATTTATTCATGTGAACTACATTTTATACTCTTTGAATTTCCAATAAAAACGGTAAAGTTGTAATTGAGAAAACATAAATTAAATTTCAAAAATAAAGATTTGTTAAATGAAATTGAGAGTAGTATCAAAAGATTTAAACTCTGCGAATTGTAATCTAGAAAACGTCACTTTAAAAGCAGAATGATATAGGAAATGTAATTTTGATTCAGAAAGCTTTACTGTAATTCAGATTTCGTTGAATAGTTTGAGTATTTATAAATTTAGCAATGATTAATGATGCATTAATAATGTCAATATTCTGATATTATGTTCGTTTAATTCACCTATCAAAACTTAGTTTATCTAAGTTAGTTAATCTAAGGGTTGCAGTAATCAAATTTGTATTTGTACTCTTTTGAATTTCATTTGATGTATTTTCAATTATATTTACGAAATCTGAATTATAATTGTTGCGTACTGAATTACAAATTATATAACCAGTACTATTGCTGAATTTCTTTTATTAACAAATTTTATAATTTCAATGCTAAGAGCTTATTAAAACATAATTAAAACAAAATATGCTGGAGATTCATGTGAGTGAATAAGAGAGTAACCGAAAACTACAAATTTAGATAATTTGCCAAATTTTGGGATTTTAGGCATTTATAATTCTCAATTGCATTTGCCATATTTGAATTACAAGTTTTCTAAACGGAATTACATATCACCAATGTAAATTATATTTGCTGCTCTCTTAATTACAATTTACTAACCTAAATTGAATTTTATACTTTCTGAGTTATTATTTGAAAAGACGTAGAACAACAGAATTCCTATAAATGTTAAATTGCAAAATTGCCTGAGAATATTTTATGGAATTTTGTAGCAATAAAACTTTTAAACTTCGGATGCATCGACCAACGTTACTTGGTTATTTCTGACTTTCTGTTCGAATTAACTTTCATTTTCAATCAATAATCTAATTAGCTGCCATATTAAAATGAAGGCAGCATCAAACCCCATAATTGTTCTTGATATAAACACACATTTTTTACCGTAAATGTACAGCTGAGAGGCAACTTAAGTGACATAACCAGTTGAGATTTGTGTCAGTTACATTTACGCACATTCACCGCGTTTCTTTCTTGTCTTGCACGGTAGTGTGCAGTGAGGAATTATGCTCAACCGTTACGATTACAAATTAATGAATTTACCCACATTCAACATTTTTCCTACGTGCTTAGCGCCGAAACGAAGTGAAACCAAGAACCCAAACAAGTTCCACCATAAAAATTCCTGCACAAACATGAGTTTATGTCTTATGTCATTTACATCATGTCCAGCCAGTTTGCAGCGATTCCGCGTAGAAAATGAAAACGTGGCACACGCTTGGCAAATTCCTTTCGATTTCGTTTGCAATTAATTAAAGCACTTAAAATGCGCTACAGCCTTTTAATCATAAAGCGAAGCCTATAAAATCACTTTGTGACTCACAAAGAATGCATTTCGTTGCAATTCCACTCATAAAATAAATGAATAAACTTGTCATAATTTACAACTTACAGTTGTTTACAGTTCTAAAAATAACATATTTTAGATTTTTCTCAATAATTGTGACGCGTTTGTACCGGGATATTTTAATGAATCGCTTCTGTTCGGATGAGTCAGAAAGGTACATGATAAAATTTAATCAAATTTAATTTTAGATTTTTCCAGTGATATTGTGATGACATTTGCATACAAAGAATGCTATTAAAATGCATTGGAAGAGTGGTTAATGTATTTATAAATATTCCTTGCACTTGTGCATGCGAGTTATGTCATTGAGCAACCAACAGAAATTTGCATTTTGATTTATTTTATATTGACTTTGTTTGATATTGGATGGTATGGAAACTACCAAAAAGCCGTCCCGTGCGTTCCATCAAAAGGATTTACCAACGAATGATAATGCACATATTACAACTCATATATCAGTCTTCATGGGTTGTTTGTTGCGGTGCTTTTCACTTTCGATTCGAATTTCGAAACGTGACGATGCACTCGCCACGTTTGGCCATGAACCAACACCGCGCACGTTCTTCTTCTTCATCGTCGTCGTGTTTGGTGCACCTAGAAGACTCATCTTCAGCGTTCGTATAAACACATTCAATCGCATTCTATGTCTCGGATCATATGCGAGCATCATCAAGTCGTCATCCTTGTTCTCGCTCCTAATGCGAGCGATCCCTTCAGGCGATGTTCTTCTTCAGCACCTCTCGTTTTTCTGCTTCATTCTCCTATCATTGGGCGTCAAGTGCTTGAGCAATCACAATGAAGGTAATCATGAGTTTTTATTAACGGGTTTTTATTAGCAACATCAAATCAAATTTAGCATTTAATTTTGCGAAGAAATTAATTTTCCATTAAGTAATTCATAACTTAAGATCATAATGCAACAATCAAATATTATTAAGTAAAATACTCAACTTAAATAATCACATTCAATTTGTTCAGTGTATGAGAGTTTTGTCTTAATTTAAATTCCAAAACAAAGCTATTTCAAGAGACTAGATGATAATTAATTTTTTATTATACAATAATTTTAGAGGCAATTGCATAATTGTAGAAATGTTACAATTTTTATGTAATCAAATAATTTAATTTCTACTCATTAAATTATTTGATTTCACCCAATGGTGATCGATATAATTAATTAAATTAATTTTTTTCAATACTGTTCAATCGAGTCCAAGACAGTGGTTTACAACTTTTAATTACAACAACTAAGTTTTAATGTATACATTAGCATTACTTGTAAGTATCGTAGCAACCCATTGATTGGAAATCACTGGTCTAATTAATTTTGAGAAAGGTGATTTGTTATATTAGTACCTACTTTAAAATACAATATAAGACTTCAAATGGTTTTCATGTCATGTTATAATTATATTCATCCTGTTTTAGTTTTTATGCGTACTAAATTCAGAATATGTAGCGGTATTAATTTCAAATTTGATTACGCTCGTAATTGTTGAAAATGTATACGTTATATTGATCGTAAATATACCGCTGGCTGGGAAAATCTAATAAAGTTATTTCTAAGGCCGAACGCTTCAAATAGCTTCATTTGTAGGCGTTCTTGAAGTGATAAATACGAAGGTACCGGCACCTTTTTGTTGCAAAAACAATATAAATACCGTTATACGAGTGCTAATGCAGTTCAAGTTCTCTCATTTGCCTTCCAACAATTGTTGGAAAATTCCTAGTAAGCTTAAGATGCATTCAATTTATAATTTAATAAACATCTTATATGGAGGTTTCCATTTATTATAGTTAATTCAGTTAATTATTCAAGCTTATATGAAGACTTAAGATCAGAAGTTCATTAAAAATAATGTGTATACCCGGTCAAATTACAGGAGATTGCTTTTTATTTATTTGATGGTATATTTAACCCTAAAATACTCATCTAACAATTTTTACTTTTAAGGACTTTATAAATGATTTAGGCAATTCATCTTTATAATCACTTTTCTAGCTCAATTCAATAATCTTATGTATACTTATATTTTCATTTGCTTTTATGTGACGAAAAAATAAAGTCAAGCTTTGTTCTTGAGACTGTGTCTAATGATTGTGCTGTAATCGAACGCATTTTCAGTGAAGAATAAAGTTTCTTGAGGTGTCCTTCAATCTTGCATAAACTTTATTAAAATAATTCTAATTAGTATACTCATTCATTCAGTTCATATCTCTATCCGTTAACTCATAATGAAGATTGCCAATCGAAACTATTAATCGGCGTAAACTTTTGGCAGAATTACTTTTATTCACTATTGCAGTAACACACAAGTTCAACCAATTCAGTGAATTGTTTATTACTAACTGCTCGAAGAACTTCTGACTGCTGAAACTCAATGTTCCCTCTAATTTTTTCGTCGACTGTGCGCTAGAGAAGTTTAGTGTGCAAAAATATTAAATCATTCCCAAATCTTGTAATAAGTGCAAAATATCGAGTGAGACTGTAAATCTATATCTATACATATAAAAATACATATTTTAATTGTGCAAATTATAAAATATCTGTGCAACACTCGAAAATTTAGAGGGAACATTGCTGAAACTTTGGCAATATCCTCATTGGTCATAATCGGGAAGTAAAAAAAGTGAGTAGTCCAGAATTCTAAGGTCTTGATAGACTCAATGGAAATAAACGTTCAAGCATTCCATATTAAGAACATTAATTACATTGAAACTTTAGGTTTTAAGATAATTGAAGATTTCAATAATGAAATATTCTAAAACTAGGTTGGACTTCAACTATCAACTTTTAGCAACTCTTTGTTGTTTGATGTATTAATATAATACTTACAAGTACTAAATTGTTTGACCTGTCAATAATACTGTAAATTTGTCTGCAAATTCAAGTAAACATATTTGAATTTCTTCTATGCCTTAAAAAAAACTTGTAACACGTCAAGTCTAATTACCAATCATTATCTTGAATTTTCTTCTATCCATCCATTTCTACCTGTTGCTATCTTAGAGCTCGAAAGACTTGGTTCATTCTTGTATAGAATTGAACTTATTCTTTGAACGTACATCGCAGTCACTCATGAGAGCATCACGCACGCTCAAAAACAAAGTCTATTCTTACATAATGTGTATTCGCAGATTTCTCGCATGGAATCATGGAATGAAGACCCACACCCATTCATCCTTTTGCCGATCTTTTGTCTTCCCTTTTTTCCTTTTACGTATTACTTAATTTAACGCATTGCGTTTGTTGATCGTATTCAGTAATTCCTCCAAAGTACGAGCCTTGCATGCTGATAATAGCATGTGGAATGTTAAGTAAGACGTAAGTAAGTTGAATGATCAACGTATTTTTTTAGATTTTTTGTTACCAGAGAGAATGTTTTAAAATTGCTGCAGAGTCATCATGCGAATCACCTTCAACGGTGATGATGATGGGAGGCAAATGACTTCAACCAGAATCAATCCGATTCAATCGCAGGAAGCATGATGAGTACGTTACAGTTGTAGTACTTTTATCAAGCGGGAAGGAAACCGTCATTATCGAGCGGTAATCCGTTTTATTTTCGTTTGTTTATTTCACCTGTCGACGAGTTTATCCAAACGTATGACTCGTCGAAGACTGGTCATGGTACAAACTGATTTTCGTTCCGTTGTTTTTGACTGGCACACAATTAACGATAAGATTTGTTTTTGTAACAATAAAAACGTCGAATCGAACCAACAATATTTCATTTAGTTATCAAGTTTGCACTTAATTTAACTTGGATGGATAAACTATAAATGGAATTGTAAGTATAACGATATTGTAGCGTGCAGGTGAAAATAACATTGATTGTACTTGAAGGTAAAGTTTTGAAGCAAAATGTAAAATAAGTGGGTCGTGTTATTTTGCTTCCCATCGTTTCTAGAGTTGTTTTACTTACAATTCCAACAATTATACATTCATTTATCACTTATTATATTACCTGCTAGGCCATTAATACGTGCGCACTTGTTTCATGAGTGTAACATCAAAGTTTGCGCAGTTCTTGAGATTGTTTGTAATTCAACGCTTGGTGAAATGCCTTTCACCCTTCCTTTCTTTCATTTCCGATGGTAGGGATGGATTCCTTTCGTTTTGTCTGCTGGCAGTTCTCGATTTCGATCTACACGCACGCAATGTGTCTGAAACGGTGCCTCTTCGTCTGCATTGAGTTTCACGCATATCGTTTACACGACCGTATTTTAAGTATGTTTTAAGTACGTTTGTCCTACTTATGATTTGGTCAAATTTCAATGATGGCAAACAAACTGTTTCATACATCATTTTGTCTGTATTTGCAACTGTTGCAACTAACAGGACCAAATTATAATTGTAGTAAAAAGTAATGCATTACTTTTGCAATAGTTCTAGTTACACTTGATCACGTTTGAATGATGAGATTTCGTACTAAAAATAATATTATGACAATTTCCTAAATAGCTTATTCAGATTTGTTTGTGTCCGGATTTTCTTCTATAAAGGTGAAAATTCAAGCGTGGTTGTTGAAAATATGAAAAGTGTTTAAGGAAGTGTTTTCCAACTTGTGGGGCGCGAAAAAATAAATATTATTTTCGAATACAAATTCAAAGACTTTGTAGTTATCATTATTTGTTTTCGATAGATCAGGACATTTTTTTGAGAACTTGTATTTTCGAATTGAGATTGCTATGTAAATACTATGTACTGTTGGCGTGGAATTTTTATTTTTGCTCTTCAACAATTTCAATCACAAATTATGCATGTAAATTTTTGATTTTATTTGTCTTCTTTATTGTATTTTCATATATCACTAGGTATTAGGATATTAGGTTTTGGGGTTGCAACAATTTATTTTCTGTCCTAGAGAGTCGCGGGAACAAAAAGGTTGGAAACCAATGTGGTTTAAGATTTTGATACTGTAACAGAAAGTTATGTGAAATTTTGATTTCGTCGATTCCGTTTCAGTAAATTCCATGTTAAAGAAGATTGCACTACGCATAAGAAGGCGAATTGTCAAAAATGTCAATAATTAAGGACATTCTCGAGTACTTGCCAAAGAGCTGCAAATTGCACAAAAATCGTTTCTAACTATCTGAAAAAGCTGAATATTAAAAGAAGCATATGAATTTGATGAATTTAACGCAAAGAACCTTATGAACCGAATTTGTATCTGTAAATCACTGCTGAATCGCTACAATAACGACCCGTTTTTGATGCGATTGATGAAAAGTGGATCATTTATGACAAAATAAAAAGAAAATGGTTGTGATCGAATTGCGAACACGCGATTAGCAGTCGAAAATTGTGGACAAGCCCCAGGATTGACGGACAAGAAAGATTTACTATGAGCTGTTCTTCTTCTTTATGATGAGCAGTTTTTCTATGGCAAAACTCTTAACTCTGATCTGTACTGCTAGCAATTATACCATCTTAAGAAAGCAATCGCCAACATTCGCAAAAAGCTCCAGAAACTTTAGAATTACCATCTCTTCCTTTCCAGGATGAACAATTTTGCTGGCACAACTTTATTCAAAAGAAACTTGCGAAAATCCACTGTCCCAATTTTTTTGGCAATAAGAATCAGGGATTCTAGAAATGAAGCATATTGTTATGATTGGCAACAAGTACCAAACAAAACGGCACATATTTTATTTAAATCTAACAATTCTATGTTAATTGAAGCCTTCAATTTCAAACAAAAATAATGGATTACTTTTTACTATATCAAATATTTTCTCATTGTTCCATAATTTTTAAATTTAGTAGATTATACTAGTAAGAAAAAACAAATTTCTATCACACAGTTAAAATGATTAGTGCCTCTACTTTCGAGATGTTCAAGTGGCACTCCTCACTTAGCGTAATGAAGTCAAATAAATATTTATTCATTCCAATGAGTAGTCTCCAAAGTAAAAATTCATCAGATAAATTTCTCTCAACTGTTGGCAATGGCGAAGAAAAGTAAACTGCCCTCGAGCGGCATACGAATCTCGCGGCCATAAAAGACGAGAGTAATGAATGTACGAAATAAGTACACGAATTTTAACCGACTTTCCGAATTGCCGGCCGGCATTCGCACATCTGCTCGTTACTTTCTTGCTTTCCATCGATCGACACTGGAACTGGACGAAATGCTCCACTCCACATCGCGTCCACAATTTGTTGCCACAATTCCCCAATAATTGTCGCCATTTGCGATTCATAACGACAACGACACAACGAAGCGTCATTACGTGGTCTAATAATCCGGAAACATTATCGTGTGCTGGTGCACGGCGGCTGAGAGCCGATGATTTCCTCATTGAACATCATTAAATTTGTCGTTGGCGTGCACACATCTTCACCAACGATGCGACCATGTCCGCAATGTCTTCTCCCAGACGCGCAAGGTTTATCCCGGTCGCGGCAGCAATTTCGTTTCGCGCTAAGGTCTTCTTCTTGTTCTTCCATTTATGGCGATATTTATTATACTTCCTTGCTTGTATAACTCAGGCGGGCTCGGCGCGCGGCAGAAGAAATGATGGGGAAGTGGAGGCCGATGAAGAAGTTGTACTCGTACTTCTTGCGTCAGACTGTTGCACGTTGCTGGTTGTTGGTTGCGTTTGACTTCTTTGAGTGGCAATTGCCTCGCGAGTCGACAGGGACTTGCCTCATCTTCTTCGCTTCTTGGATCTTCAGAGGAACGGATGAGTGTGGCACGGGCGTAAAAAGCTCGTGAACGTGAATGTGAATAATCTCGAGATAGTTTATCTGCGGATTGTTGCAACAATGTTTTAGACAGCGCATCGCCAAAAACAATCTGTCAGTTTATTGTTATTATTACAGCACTTTGTGTATGTTTGTGGGCAAAGAATGCAAGAACGTTGGCAAATTTTCATTTTACGATCTCTCTGCATGACTTTTTAATTTTGAAATCGTAAAATTGCAAAATCCTCGACCATACATATAATTGCACATTTTGTGTTTAATTAAAAAACACATTTAATTAAACTTATGAGCTTCACCCACTTATTTAAATGCTAATTCTTTCATACACCTTGGCGAATCTGTACAACTTCTTGTAGTCAAAACAAAAATGTCGCCAAGATTGCCAACCTACAAGACGCAAAAGGTGTGCAATATCAAATGCAACGCACACGCATATTCAGATTTCCTCATAATAATAATAATATTTGACGGCGCTGCTAATTTCGCTTAAGGGCTTTGGGCACCTCGCCGTAGACAATACAATATTCGCTGATTTCATTGCGTTGGGCACCACGGAGTCTTGGTGCATCAAGTTTCACGAATTGTGTGTGCATGGTGCACACACTGGAGGTGAACCTGGAGAGAACAAACAGGTTTGTTAAGAAGCAATTCGCCGACGAAGAACTTGAGCACCAGAGCACCGCGCCGATAAAAGCGATAACTCTTTCTGGCTCTCGCGCGCGCACACCAGCAAACAAACGCATTATTCATAACTACACGCGCTGGAACGTTCCGAAGAAACTGCAATAAACGTGTGCTGATCGAGTCTCGGAGGGATTCAATAAGTAAGTTATTCTATTAGAGTTGCGACTACACTCGCAGATTTTATTTCGTTGCTGCGCGTTTGTTGCTTGCCTTTTGCATTACTTTATTGTTTTCTGTGCGCTGGGGGAAATTTTTATTGCCTTCATTGTTTTGTCGTTAAGTTGTTAATATGTCCAGGATTCTTTCCCTGATATACTGAGTGTTAAATTTTTTTTTCATTTAATATCGGTTCTTACTAATTATCACTTGGATTCAGAAGAACACTCGGTATTTGAGAAAAAACTAATTTCTGCTTGACCATAAATTATTTGCACGGTTGTATTATGCATATTTATCACTTTTTCTGGTGATTTTTTTGGTGACTTCAAACCATGTCGTATTTGTTGGTCTAAAAATATAATTCAACTAATTGGTAATTGTTGAATTGTGAATTGCAAATTCAATAAATGAACAATATGATTGGATGTTTTTTGTTTTTGGTGTTGTATTAAGAATAACACGACAAATTCTAAAAATGAATGCAGATTTATTTCATTGCGACATTAAAATCCTTTAAATGTTTTATAAAATAATGCGCATAATATTCAATAGGCACTGTACAATAAAATGCAATGCATGGATAGCAATGGGAACTGAATTAGGCGAAAAGTTGGCTGAGTTGGCTGAGGCCAAGCACCTAGTGAAACCCACGCCTGTTTTGCAAAACGTGCTTCAACATAAATGCTCGTTGCAAGTGCAACAAATTCATGAAGTACAATGCAATCTGATGTTGTGGATTACTGATGAAAAATTCCAGTTTGATTCATTTTTTCATACTTTGATAAAGTTCAGGCCGAGTATTCTTAAAGAGGGCGAATAATTGCAATATTATTATTGAATTATTTTCAAAATGCAAAAATTACCAAAAAGCATTTGTAGTAAACTTGCAAACTTTATAGACAATTATTAATTTTTAATTCATTACATAAATTTTGGCTTTTTGGCTGGTTTATTTAATTTAGATATATAACAATTTAAAATTGCTTAATAATAAATAAGAATATTTATAGCTAATTCTAGAATTCAAATGTAAAAACTTGGTAGCAATTTCTCAAAAAACTGGATCTTTTCATTAAACAATTGAAAGATGGAATTTCCCCATTTAATTAATGATAATTTCAAGAATGATCTCAAAATAGATAATTCATTATATATGTTTAAATATTTACAGGTTTTCTTATCCTAAAAGAATTTTATTAAAATTGTCTTTTAAATTATTCTACCAGAAGAGCAAATTTATAATTATTATCATTATGTTTGAATTTACGTTTCGACATTCATCTTTGAGAAGTTCCGGAAGATGAAGTGACCGTTACAGTTGGAAAAATATCGAGTCGAAATATTAAGGGTAAGCAACTTTTAATTACAAAGAACTTAAATAAAAAAAAATTAAATAATTTAAAATACGGGTCGTCTTTTTTTCTATTTTTCACATTTCTGTAATATGTAAATAAATGAAGATGAAAGAAGAAAGAAATCTATGAAATAGACATTGTAGAAATTTTCAAAACTGCAACTTCATTGATCACCTCACATAAAAACCATATGCCGTGAGTTTTTAGTTCACCTGCGTTTTTGCACCTTGAATATAGTGGTAATTAAAATTCCAGCAGTTGCTACCAATAACAGAACTTCCTCATTATTTTAGAATTTCTTGTCCACCTATTTTGAAATTAAGTCTAATAGTAAAAATTATAGTTCTTTACAAATTTAATTGACCTTAAAAAATGCTTCGACTTGTAAGGTATTTATGTTATGCTGAATTCAAAATATAACACTTGTAAGGTCAGAAATTGCAAAATATGACTTTTTGGTTACTTATTTTTGCGAATATACGCACACATTCTGAACCATATAATTATACTCTTTTATACAATATTTTCTTCTCGAAATAACATCTGCTATACCTACAACTTGTAATAAAGTTGCTCGTACCAAAGATTTATTTATATGATTGTTAATAATTAGTGCAATTTTCCGATTCCGCCCACACATACATAATAATAAAACCATAAATGAATACAAAAGTGCGGAAAAGCTTGTCCTAATTTTTCAATTCGAATGAACAGATGGAAAACCAGATAGAATATGCAAACGGAATTGAATGACCGATATTTTTGTCAATTGTTGAACCGTGGAGCACATACAGGGCCCAAAAAGAAATCAACAATTCCGCACTTACGTCAATATCGTAAAACACAATTATAAATATTCCGAATTCCTATTGAAATTCCTTGCAAATCAGGTAATTGCCGTCATAAAACTTGAAATGCCTGTATAATATAGCGGATTGCTACGTTTTTCACGAGTGAATTACTTCATTGTAGAACGATAATTTCACTGTAAATTCATTACTTCCAATGTTTTATAGCTGCATTGAATTGTTGTTAGCGCAAGAGCGAACCCAGTGTGATGCTTATGGTTTGCAAATGCTACGGATTTGGTGTAAACAGAAAGGTTATTGACTGTTTGTTGCATTGCCACGGTGCGACAATGCATATTGTAATTTTATGACATTATTATCAAAACGCGGAACAGGATTTTATGTTTTATTTCCGAAAATACGAATTTATTGCGCTCGTATATGTATACAATACAATCGACAGCTTCATCGAATAATTCGCCATTAAACGTGTGTAATTAAAGTGCTGTGTTTATGCCAGGCCGTTACAAAGTAAATTTCTGTTGGACGCAGAGAAATGTCAACAAAACGAAAATAACGATGAAATCATGCTGGACAAATATCGTTGCGATCGACATGTAAGAAAATACATGATGCTGTGTCGGATGGACTATTTGCACGGTTCGTATACACATGGCCATAACAAATTTGCTTTAAACCAGTTCCAAGTTCCAACCACCTTGTTGTATATACAATGTTCTGGGATATTTTCAAATCATTGCATGCCTCACATTGCACCACCACAGCACATCCATTGTCTTCTTTCAATTCCGACAATTTCAGTAACGACGACGATTTGCATTGCATCGCATCCATCCGCTGATTCACACTTCCACTTGCTCGTCGAAAATTACGTTTTTCAATGGAACTTCTCATTCACAAATATGGCTTCATTCACAAGCCGAACGCGATGTTGAGAGAACATCAGCGGTGATGATTTTAAAAATAGATGTTGTTGCAATTACCGGTGTAATAGCAACTAGCTTATTACATTGTCTTAATAGCATTAAGCCAACCGAAAACGAATTTTGCCAGCCATATACATAGAAGCACCAAAACTTGTTTTTGCCTTGTTGGTCTTAATAAAAACTGAGATTGTTTTTTTTTCCGGAGAGAATGCGCAATTATTTATTAATTATGTGATTACAATTTTACCAAAAGTGTTTTGTATTCACCTTGAAATATTCGTTTTTCTATACGTCCATGTGAAGTTCAATCGTGATGTGGTAATTGAGTAAATGAATGCTTCCAAATTGAACCACAATTGTTAAAAAACGTAAATACATTTGGCAATGAAACGACAATCATTGTTCTGAAAAGGAATTGTTTGACGTTTTGTATTAAAATATTACTTATTGTTAACGTCAATTCAAAATATTATTACATTTTTCAATTGAACAAATAGGAAGTACGTTTTACAAAAGCAAACAAACAGAAATGTCATTTAATTTAAGTCCCCATAATTTCGTATACTTTGTGACTTCTTGAAATTATTAATTATTTAATTATCTCATATTTCTTCCCGGTCAAAGTTTTAACCGCGTCATGATTAAGGAAGTATGCAAAATTCATAAATTACAATAAAAACCATAACAATTGAAATTTAAAATATGAAAAAATATAGAAAGATTTAATAACCCAAAAAAAGTGGCTCAAACCCGAGAATAGAATGAAGTATCAATCAGCAAGAAAACAATTTTGCTGGCATCAATATCCAACCGATTGTTAGTTATTTGGCAACATATTTCATTTTTATTAGAAAACTATAATTAGAGGATGCGTCCAATGGTTGACTGAATTCCTTCTTCGGCTTTTGTACGCGTTCCATCATCGGTGGCGAAAGATATTTTGTCGATACCATAACGATGATGATATTCGTGCGAAACACACGACTCGATGGCAATGCAAACGAGGCCAGAAATATCCGTTCCAGACACTATAATAATAATACACAAAACAACCTGTCCTGCAATGCAGAGATAAACGATTCAGATGCACCCGTCCGTTCGTATATCATCCGAAAGTAATAACAATAAATTATCCGAAAGCAATTAAAACATGCGCACTATTCCTTCGTATTCGTGTGACGCATTCATTACTTTAGTACGGTTCCACAATACGAGGACTACAAAATAAAAATATCTCTGTACCTCGTTTTTATACCTGGTTTTTCAACGTAATTGTTCACTTTGGGTTTAATCACATTTTTTACACAGTAATTGTTTCACACAGTGTGTGTGTCTCCATGATAATTTAAAGCTTAATTATAATGTGTTGTAACATTTCGAAAAACAATAGTTCCATGCTTCATTAAGTTAATTTATGTGGGGATGATTAACATATTTGGTGTGCTTAATATGAACTAAATTGTTATTCATGGAATTTGGATAAGTAAAATTTTAAGTTTAACGACTTGCGATTTAAAATTTTGTTGATTGGTATTTCCTGTATTTGAATTTTAATTTTATACACCTCTTGCACAATTTAAATTAGTTAATTAGTTAAAACTAGAAACTAGTTAAATATCTGAAATTAGAATTGAATAGAAAAGACAAAAACAAAATGCCAAACGTATTATTTTTGCAGAATTTAGTAATGTTTTTGAGATGAAACCACAAGTTTTGAATAAACACTCTTTTAAATTCAATGTGAATTGTTATGAATTTAATTGAATGCAGAATGAATGGTCACATGCAATATTTATTACGAATTTACATCTCTATGCAAACTTCAATTGCTTGGAATTGTGTGGATTTACCAAAACAAATCATCATTATTCCATTCAAACAATAATCATTGTTTATGCCATGTTCTATGCAAATGCCATCGTGCGGCCTTTAATTCCGTGCTCATTAGTTCGTCCAATTTGACAATTAGCGTATGAAGTATTTTTATGAGGGCGATCGACGTGATTCGGTAATATCCTGTTTTGTTCACTTGGTTCTTCTTCATTTAAACGACACACATACCAATGGAAGTAAAAGTTGATGGCCAAAAACGTGACAAAACATCATAGATTGACAAAATTGACCTTTGACAACGTTGAGCAACATTAACACATATTTATGATGAAATCGGAAGTTTTATTATAACAAACAATTTCATTAACATTAACATGTTCAGGCATATTAATTGGGCGATATTAAACACTCATTACAACTGCATCGTTATAGATAATTAAGTTGTGAAATTGTTTAGAGCAGGTAATTAACTGATTTGATCGATGGTTTTGGTCGAATTAGATTGCTAGGAAGTAATTTTTTCTTTATTGCCAATTTTTACAGGCATTCAAGCTACTCATAATCAGTAAACAAAGTGCAACCTTTCGGGAATTGCCCGCAAAATTACCCATCTACATCATGTCTCGCGTAATAAATAATTTATGATTGCTCAATAAAAACAATCTCAGGTAACCTTTATGTTGTATATGTAATGCTGTCTGTGGTTTGCATCTCGCGCATTTGTATTCAATTTGCACGGATTGAAACGAAAGCAAAAATGCGAAACGAAAACGAAAATGCTAATTTGATTCGAATAATAGCATCGAAAGCATAGCTTGTCAGAATGAAAGTTCGAAGAAGCATTATTTACATTGAAATTCGTCAACATTTGCATATCGTTCACTATACCTAATATTCATAATTGACAGCCAAATGGATTCTACAATCTTCATCATCGCTTGTGTCTCAGGAAATCATCTACATTTTGAGCGATGTTTCAATTTGCGATTCACTTTCATGCAATAATCAATTAACATTAACGGAACAGGACGTCTTTGCATCACCTTATGTGATCGGTAGCTACGAATACTGCAACGAGGACATTTTTAATGACGTTTAAGGAAATCGCATACTGAATTAAATGCGATTTTTTCCGCAGTGTAATCGTTCGATAGACGCTAAGAAAAGAAAGTGCCATTACAATCACCATTACGTTTCATGATGCATACTGCTTGATGCGGCATTAGAGATGACTAAATAAGTCCAATCGCACTTAAACTGGTTGTTTGATTTATACCTATTTCGATGGGATTGGCTTGGACTTTTCTTTACTTTTCGTTTCAGCATTTCTCTGCTGTTTAATATCCTTCAGCCTTGCCTTCAAATATAAGCATTATAATATAGGAAAGCATTGAAACTGAATCGACGCCAAATGGATATTTTATCTGTGTTAATGGCAATAGATCACAGAACTGTTGTAATGAAAAGAAGTACATGAATAAAAGTGAAGCATGTACAACGCGCATAGTGAGAGTAAGAGTATCACTTGTAAAGTTGGAGAACAAGAGTCTTGAGTCGAAGTCAAGGAAAACAACAATTCCACCTACGTATACGCCACAATAAGTTAGTGTTGGGTCCAGGAGACAGACTGGATTTCATAATACAGGGTATTATGTATCGTATCATAGAATTATTCCAGTTTTAATGGCTTATGTAAATTTGACTTCTTTTCTTTTGCTGCTATCTGATATTTTGACAGGCTGTTATATTTTGTAATTTATGTGGCTCGAGATTGATGTTTGATTTTATTTGTACAAAAATTTATGTTTCTCCGAACTTCTAGTTTGATGCATGAAATTTGCATTTTAACATAATTTAAGGTAACATAAAACTTGGGCTTTTGGTTTTATTTCTGGGCAAATTTAATTAGACATAATATACCAAGTGTTACATTAGATATTTAGTATTAACTAGAAATTGAAGATTATCCACACGTTAAATAAGTAACTAATTTATCACACAAGTTAGAATATCATTTTTCTTACTTGATGGTTTAATCTGTACGTATTTTTAGGAAATAAAATTGAATATTATTCATTTGTCAAATGAATGACTTACATTTTTCTATAAATGGGAGAAATGATTACCTTTTTTCTATAAGTAAGAGAAATGAATTACATCTCATAAAATAAAGTGCTCTGATTAGTAAGGTTTTAAATATTACAAAATTCTGACGATTTAATTGTGACGTCGTATATTCATACGACGTAATGCCATAATAAATTCATGAAATTTGTGTTTTTATAATTTATAATTTTGCAATTTTCACCTTAATATAATCTACTATTATTTTACTTGAGACTAAGTTGGACGACAACTCAACAAAATAAAGTGTGAGTTACTAAGGTTTCAAATATTTAATTTTGGCAAACATCATGTGCCAAGTTAAACAAAATTTTGATGACCTACTTGTGATATTTGATATATCATATCAGAAGTTTTGGTAACCATTTTGGGCATTAAAATATTAAAATAACGAATTATTATTAATTTCTCAATCAAAGATAAAACGTCGTATATAATCTTGCATTTATTACACTTATAATATAATCTATTAATTTTTGTTCGGGTCGTTATTAGTAACATTATTTAAAATCAATATTTCCATTTAATAGTTAGCCATTATCCTAGATCAAATTATTTTTCACCACTCTAAAGAATTCGCAAATAGCTTAAAACCATAATTAGCATTCATTTTCATTCTATGCACGTATGCACGTTGCAATTGTCTTCTAAAAGACGCAATCCATTCCATTGTATTCACAGTTTTGTTTTTGCGCTTGATTTAACGTTATGCAAATATTTAAGAAACGAATTCAAAACTTCTATTGGGCCACTCAATGCCCCATTGAGCTATGACTCATTCGTTGATTTATATTTTAACCTCACTTTGATTAAATTTATGATTAACTTTAAGATGCAATCTTGCCGACTTAAACAAACGAAAGCCTTGATCTAATTGTTTCTAGGAAAAGAAATGACTAAATTAAGTAGCGCACCTTAGTTATTGCTCATTAAATTTGAACATGAACCATAAATAAACTTTTGGGCGTTATCTTCTAATTAAAAATAACTGATTTTTAAACGACAATTTAATTTGAATAATGAATTTTTAAATACCAGACGGCGCTTTTCAAACTTCTGCGTGGATGGTGGTTGCAAATGAAACGAATTCGCTTGGCATTTGGAAGTCAACTACGTGCAATTTGCAAAATGACGCAATCGCCAAGAATGGAATGTCATCCAATGTGCCTCAAATGAAAACCTTGCAATTTTTAACCTTAAGTCAATCTAATAGATTCTCTATTAGAAAAATGATTTTATTGCTTGTAAATATCAAGAACTGAATTCTGCAGTGGAATGATGAACGTGAAGAATTGTAAATATTTGAAGACGCGCCTGGCATACATATTTTGCATCACCATCAGCCATCAACGTTCACATTTCGTCTTCGTTGCGTTGGTTGAAGTCGCCGCACCGATCGGAATTTTGAGACAGGAAAAATATGCTTATGAATATTTATTACGCCTCTGAATGTAATCAATAGGTTGGCATCGGAAGACGCATACATTCAAAAGAAAACACGTGCATAAATAAGTCAACGAAGAGAAGCATCAAGCAACAGGTACTCAACAAACACGAAATTTCATTAATGTTGAAGCGTCAGATGCAATGCCAAGAAAGAAGTTGGCAATGTTACTTTCTAAACGATTGGGTCCACTCGATGGACATTAACCGAATTTTCAAACGGATAAAGATTCGTTGTTATTGCCTCCAAATGAAATGAATGGATATCATTTATGCGAAACGCTGAAGTCATGTAACATTGCAACGGAAAGCAAATATGGGTAATTATTCGCAATTATGCGCTGCGGTAATAAAAGACTTAACCAATTAATTAATAGGGGCAATCAGCGGATGTGATTTGTATTTTTCTCGTTGGTATAATTGATTTATGTAACATTGATTGCCTTAAAATCGAATGACGCCAATCAACAATTTCAAGGCTTTTAGCAACTTTTAACTTGATTGAGATGAGATTTGACTTCATTCAGGTTTGAGTGCGGACCTTCTTATAAACAATCTTATGTTTAACCATGAACGTAGTCTTTCTATGAAATTATAAGTACAATTAAAGTCATCTCTTTGATGATACATAAAATGAATAGAAGACCTCTTTAGTTTCAAGGTAAATGCTTGTTTTTTTTTATAATCACGATTTTTCTATTAATTCTGTAATATATGAAATTCAAAATACGCACAGAATATATGGTTATTTCTTAATGTCCTCGCATTATTATTACGACAAACATTTTAATTTTCTCCTTTAATTTTATAATTACACAGAAGGATGAACAGAAGTCTGAACTATGAAACTTTTAAAAGCAAACTTTTATTATATTTTTTTAATGAGGTATTCACTATGAAATCACAAAATGCAAAATAACATTTTAATATACTTAATTTTTTGGATTTGTTATTGAGAAAACTGCCATGAAAAAACTGCAATTTTCACATGAAAATATTATCTTTTACATGTAACCTGATCTTTGAGTGTAAAACTAAACGTTTTCTTACTATCAATGAACATAAGACATTTGCACGCAAAAGTATCACTTTTCTTACAGAAATGAAACAAGTCAGAAACTCTTGTTACTCAAAATTTATTTATTTACACGAATTCATAACCCGGACTACAGATAAATACCTTGCTGTTTGCTCGTGTTGGATCCTTGAGAAAGAAGCCAACTACCAAGGCACTCATATTTCAATAATGAATCCACACTTTATGCTTCCTAGCTTTACTTATTGACGTTTCGCCTTTTACTTTTAGGTAAAAGGTCCACACAATCAACAATGATCTCTTTCTTGTTATAGTTTCACTTATAATCATAGATGCACAACCCGAAGACTTTGTTGCTACTGACGAATAATTCAGTTTCATAGAGGAAACAATCGAAATACGTGGAATTGCTATCAATATCATTTTTGCTTATATTTGCTGATTTTCCAATCATATATTAACTTAAGTCAGTAATCGCCAAATGAATCAACGCAGAATATGAAAACGTTATCAGTAATATGAAATTATCACATGAATCATGAATTATTCGCATATAAAATATGAACAGAAAGACGTTTTCATGAATGAAGTCGGAGGTCAATCGAGTAATTATCCCATAGAAACCATTCTTAAAATACGCTGAACCCGTAAAACTAGAAACTTGATTAATTCAATTGGGGAATTATTCACAAAAGACGCGTTTTAATTAGGAGATGTATGCTGAATTGTAAGATTCGCGCGCTAACCGGATGTTTCGCGCATTTTGTTGTCTTTTTGTTGCTGTTGGTTGGACAGTCAGCTATCGACAACTTCCATTCCTAATAAATCGCAAGTTATAAAAAAATGGCAGATTGCATGCAATTAAGAAATAATCACGCGCCATTTGTATAATTATTGCCTTCAGAAAAAGGCTGGCAATAATTGAAAATTGTGTAACTCATTATTTACGACGCCGTGGCAGCATTTCATTTTTTGCGTTTTCACTCAATCGGCGAATGCTTAACCCAATAATTAAACGATTTATGACCGTTTATGATAGCGTTTCTAGTGAACGCATGCTTCATGGATAGCTCAAATTTTAGAGCGCGCATTTCTACACGTTTTTGTCTGCGCTGGGAAATCGTAATGATCGGATGCGATGGAAAATTGAATTTATTTTGCTTGATTGGAGCTGGCGTGGTAGGGACTAATTCGATCGCTTGCACGCCATATTACTTTAATGCGCATTTTATCGGCAGGTATTCAGGTTTTATGGCATCTTATTTTAATTGCACAAATTTGATTGCAACACTTGCATGCATTAGCTGCTGATCGGATAGAGCTAACGACATCAGCATCGAATTGCACTGCAGTTGGTAAGTAATTTCTTGGCCAGCTAATAAGGCTCGTGCGTCGGCTTGTTGGCATTCTTCGCGAAATTACTAATTGGTCGCTGGTGTTTTCATGTTGGACGCCTGCCCGAGGTAATCCTACGCTATAAAATTGCTGCATTTCGATCAAAATTTGTTGTTTCAACCAATTAGACTTCAAATTTATGAGGTTACCTTTTACTCTCAATTCTTCGTGATTAATAGAGAGGAAAAGGTGTTATTTTTGGATAACCCTATCAAGGATTTGGAGGTTTACCGAAAAGCCTCCTTACACATCATCTATTGAGGCAATATGCATAATAAATTACGATTAAGAATAGTTGATTTAAGTATGCCAAAAGCAAAGGAGTGCCGCAGATTTTTTGGAGTAGGCTATTAGTCACGCGTCGTTGTAGCATTGCAAGGACGTCTTTAGGAATTTCCTCCTCTCGCAAAGATTCGAGCAAATAAGGAGTTCACGTCGTCACACATAGAAATGCGATTTACGTCACTTGAATGAATAATGCTTTGTCGAAAGTTCCTTTTTCTCTTCCACCATATACAATTTCTCAGACGCTTATGTGCTAAGCAAGAGGAATAAGAACATGCTAATTATTCATATAAATTGCGATGGTGCAACGCGCACGAGTTGTTTGTTGCTCTCGAAACGTAACATATGAGAATTGAGATGAATTTTAATTAGATAGATTTGAAAAGCACAATGGAAACGCATTTTTCGTGTAAGCCATACACACACGATGCTCATCCGAAAATGAGATTTTATTACAAAGAAAGTTACATGTAATGATAATTAAAATGAAGTAATAACCAGGAAAATACGCAATCTCGTTAGAAGCGCATTCTTTAACGCCATTCAGCAAGCACAAAAACGCATCCGTCAATAGCGTTCGCGAATTCTTCGCCGACCGAAGGTGTTTATTGCTTCTTTTATTCGTTATCGCCGTATGTACGAATGCAATATGTCCATTAAGTTGGCTTTATAGAAAGTCGCCTATTTTCACTTCATTGACAGTTTTACATCTTTGGCTCAACGTTTGTTTAGCTAACTAGTCGGCTGCGTTGCTTGGCTTGGTTTGATTGTCAGTTCGGATTGCATTTGGGACATCGTAAGCTGGGTGAGTTGCATTCAGTTACGAGTGCTGCATTCCGCTATTGAACGAACCCAAATAGACATTGCTTACCTACGCGTACGGATTCGAGACATTCGCACATAAAACCAGTAGTGCGATGAAGAAAGGACAAAACGACAAAACCTCCTGAAGCTATCTATAATGCGCGTAAATCGAATGGCAGTATTATGGATGGACGTTCACTTTCTATACACACTCGTGTGCGTTGTCGCTTCGTGTCGTTTTCTTTTATTCTGGGTGTGAAACAAGAAAATTTACAATTGATTCGTATACGTATACCATAATACAAAGTGTCAATATTTGCAATTTGTTAGAGGCTTCGTTTTGGAAAGATTCACAGAATTTCTCTTTTGCTAACATATGCACATCTAAAATTATAATTCAAAAATATTCCTTAACATTTATGGTATTTACATCATGTTAGCTTGAAGTAACTAACAATAAGATATAATAATTTATTAATGGATGCTGGGTCCTTCATCGTTGAACCTACAAATATGTTTGATATGTTTGAATTATTATATTTCAGAAATTGCATTTGTGTTTGGCATAAATTATTTAAGGCTGTTTGATACTTTGTTACGCAAACTAAATCCGCTATGGGGGCGCTAGTAGTACTCATACTCGAAAATATTCGAAACCCATCCCACTGCAAGATTCTTCAAGTTGCCTGNTGCCGGCTTATCTTTAAGCTGCACTCAGGTCAACGGTGCAAGGAAATCTACCTGAGTGACACTTAAATATGAGAAAAGCTTCACTTAAATATTTAAGCGTTCTCGGTGCAAACGGCCCTCAACAGGCAATATTTTTGGTGTGCAATGCATTTCGAGGTTCTACAACTCGGAAGATCGGAGAGAATTACGGTACTGAAACTCTGCTTGCCACTTTTTTAAAAACATTATAACTTCATTCTGAGCTGTTGGAAATGGATTAAAACAAAATTCAATTTTAATGAAAGGCAGATTATCTTTAATATCTGATATGACTGCAATAATGTAAAAAATTTGAGGAAATACTCTGCTTTACAAGAGAAATAGCTAATTGAAATAAGATTGCTGTAGGGACTGAGGTAGCAACACATTGTGCAACCTCAGTTGCCCCACAAACGGAACTCATCGCCGACCGCAAAGAAGCGCGAATGTTTACGCAGCAAGGTTGACAAACCAAAATATGATTACGCTGCAAGGTCGCGTCAGAGGCGAGGAACGCGACTCGATTCGAATTACGCAAAGTAATCAACTACCTGCTGATTAGCAAATTCAGCGGTAGTTGATTACAAACAATTCAAAGTAATAGTAAATAATAAAACAAGAATGAATAACATAGTCGCTTAGAATATAATAATATTTTAAATGTAACATAACATAAACATAACAAAGGTAACATAACATAGACATGTATGATAAGATAGATTAGTATATAAGAGCAGAATAAAGAATGAGCCAGCCAGTGAGTTCATGGTATCAAGTATCGTACCTGAGCTGGCTCAGCTTCGAAGCAACCAAGTCTTTGCATCACCTCCAACCTGCTCCTCAGATCAACAAAGGAATTAGTGTGGAGACTGTTATGGTCCACCACACTCAATTTCCACATTGCAATTTTTTGGCCAACGCTGTGCTAAAACCGTTAAAGGCAGTGAATTCAAATTTGGGTACGTTAATAACAATCCCTGTGTCCACAATGTCTCG
>JARJDZ010004495.1:0-10269 GCA_030264555.1 Aleochara sp. GC000083 | reverse complement strand
TAAACAATAAAACTCGCAAATTTTTTTTCAGTCTCGAAAAACTGACATTTCCCGTGGAAATTTTGAAACTCCCCGACAGGAATCCAATAGCGTATTAAATTTCCTACAAGATACAACTTGGATCCTGACAATATCTTATTTGGTTACCAAGATATTAAACAAAATGTACTGAAAATCATATACAATAAAACTCGTAAATTTTTTTTCAATCGCGAAAAAGTGATATTTCCCGTGGAAATTTTGAAAATGCCCGACCGGAATTCGATAGCGCAGTAAATTTCATACAAGATACAACTTAGATCCTGACAATATTTTATTTGGTTACCAAGATATTAAACAAAAATGTACTGAAAATTATAAACAATAAAACTCTGCATTAGAGTCGTGAATCTGCTGGAACAAATTCAGTCTTAATGCACGTAATGCTTCCTATATAACTTTAAGAATTATTGTTCACTGCTAACGAGACATGCGAAAACTTAATTGCTGCTATTTATTATATTTTGCGGCTGCCGGTGTCTACCTACTGCAGATATGTTAAGTGCTTTCGCTTTGAAAATGGCAGGAAACCTGAAAAGTACCAAATGGAAACTAGCGAATAAGGCTGCTGCCACCACATTCACTAAAGGAAATTCAATTATTCGCAAAATACGAATTAAAACATGACTTAAAACGTGTAATTTCCTCGCGAAATCGAAGACATTAAAATTTATATCGTTCTTAATGCGCTATTAATTTGCCAAAGTCACAACATCCTTAATAGACGATAATATAATCCGCAAATTTTCAAGTAGATCGTTAATTAATTATCCCACTTTAATATTTAATTTCCTGCGTTAAAAGAGACGCAAGAAAAAGAAAGGATAAAAAAATGCCGGTGATATCAACTGAGATTTCTGGAAATTTACGGCTGAAACCACAGTTTCTCGAAACCATTAGACCTCGAGGGATGTCTAGAATTCGCAGTGCCATAAAGTAGATTTTCGGGAGCATTGCGCGCGCATAAAACGCAAAATAATTGTACAAACTCATCAATATGCCCGGGGATTTTTTGCAAACATCATGCCCATCATGGCTATTTCTATGCAAATGATATGGGCGGAGGTGCCAGCAACGCGTGATATCTGTCCATGGAGGCGGCAGAATTGCGAAAGATATTCGCGTAATAGCAAAGTAAGGCTAACAAGTCATTGCGGCATGGCGAGCCGGAATCAAGCAGGTTAATGTTACCCAAGGTATACATAACATCTCTCGCCACTCAATCTGTTTTATGGCCCCGCCAAATTAAACCCGGTATTCGGATGATTAACGGCGGCGGTGGCGGCGGCGGCGGCGTAGTCCTACCTATCCCGGGGAACCCCCTGCACGCCAATTCCATGCAAACCCCACGTTATATTACCACGCTCCTCGAGAGCATTCAAAGCTTTTGCAAAACGCCCCGGAAGCTTCAACAACTATTTTCATCAGTTTGGAGAATATTCACACATTTTCTCATTTGATTTTTTTCTTCAAGTTGAATTTTTAAACTTGATCATGATCAAATCACAAGCTAGAGATACAATTTCAAATGTAAGCTCAGAGGGCATCATACATTCCCCGGAAATAACTCAATTACATTCTATAGACTGCAGGGGTGAATATGTGAAAGGGTTGATATTTTATTTGTGCCTACTTCTAAATTCTCCTTTAATTCCCGGCCATACTTTGAACCGGAGACGGGGCGTGCACAATGCGCAAGCCATTCCATATGTGACCCTTAATTTCGCCTAATGCAATTACAACAAATTTGCATCGCGCGCTCTCGCATCTCTACGTGCATATGGATGGACACGCGCATCCGGCAAACACTCAAACAGTTAACAACCACATTAAATGTTACTCAACATGCATTTCCACTCTTCGTCCATACAGCATCCAGCAAGCGCACACTACGAACGAAAACTAGCTGCAGTTTCGATTTAATTAAGTGAAGGCGGAATTGGATTAGCGCTACGTAGTGTATTATGTTAAGTTTTCGTTTAAAACTGAATGCGGAGAGCTCTCGGACAGTAATCTCGTTTCGGATGGTGGAGCGCGCTTTCATAAGTAGCATGTAAGCTCGGCCGTATCGGTCGGGAAAATCGAGTACAAGAAGAAGGGAAGACGCCGGCAAAGCCGACGCCGAAAAACGGACGTCTTACTTGGAGGACGCGTTAATTTGGTCTACCGAGTAATTTTCGGCAATCGGTAGACCTCATTTCACAACCAACTGATACAAAATTACTCTATTCAAGGGTGCACAATACGATGCAAAACTTTCCCACAAGCTTTCAGGCTTTTCTTCTTTGTAATCACTATTGGTGTACATTTATGCGGTTGATTACGAAATAGATGTACTTTTTCTAGTTGTATGTATTTTTTAGAAAGTCGCTTTTAGCGTCTAATTTGTGTTGTTTGTTTCCTGCTCTGGAAGCGCGCAATTTTTCGACGTTGGAGTTTTGTTCCTTTTTCGTGTGCTGCGTTGGGCCGAAATAACCGGATCAAGATCAAGATACGACTTGTGCCAAAACGGGCTCTTTCGGCCCTAGCCAACAATGACTTTATTTCGATGCGGCTCGTAATAAGATGCTGCCTTCCGCTCTCTGCCGCTGATTATTTGAAAACTTTGAGCATTTGCTTAACTAGTTTTTTCATTTACAATGGGACCAAAGAATGGCATTTGTTCGTTTGCCCCCAGAAGTCGTGCGACTTCATAATAAAAATTCAGTTCGTAATGGAACATTGCTCGCAAGAGAATTTGTTCACGACACTTTGGAATGCAAGCAAATTCGTTTCTTCTTCAACGCAAATTGTATGAATGAAATGGCAGTTAATTGAGTGTAATTTCAAACAAAATTTATCTTAATTTTACTATTAATGTAACTGTCACTGTTAATTTAATATTAGCAAACTGAAGTATTCGTTTTTGAAACTACACCTTTTCGAGTTGTAATCCAGAAAGTATTAAATGAAATTCAGAATAGTAAATTGTAATTCAGAAAAACACAAATGTTATTCAGATTTGTTATATATAATTGAGAAACCATCAGTTGCAATTCAGATTTACTAAATGTAATTGAGAAAGAATCACTTTAATTTCAGAAATGTATTTCAGATTAGTCAAATGCAATTGTGATTAGATCAAATGAAATTCAGAAAAGATCAAATGCAAATCAGAATAGTTCTGTTCTTTTTTAATGTGTATTCAATTGCTGGGGATAGTTTATTATTGTCCAAATCATTTTACAGTAAAAATAACCTAAATTTAATTTAACAACAATATTATTTTATTCAATCTGAATACATATTACGATTTCTCAGTTACAAATCACCATTTCTGAATTATAATTCACCATTTCTGAATTACAAATGAGATTTTCCGAAATAAATTTTATGATTCAGAATTACATTTACTACTTACTCTGAATTACAAGTGACCTTTTCTGAAATAAAATTTGTTTGAATATCATACTTTCTCAATTACATTTAACAAATCTGAATTACATTTTTTCCTTTCTGAAACTGATGCTTTCTGAATTGCAATTGGAAAAGGTGTAGATTTTACTTAAAACGTTTCCTACTAACATCGTTATAACAGAGTCCTTTGATTCTTGTGATTCTTGTACATCAAGCAATTTTCATGCCATTAATCAAAGTCCGCATGAAATAATCCGCGCAATTAATAATTCGAAAAAGAACAGCCAACATGTGTAATAGGCGAAATGGAGGATGAAAGTCCGGTCTCATCCCTAGGGACCTCGCAAAGACCCTAACGAAACGAAGCATACGATTCACTCCTTCGCATGCGAAGTGAAGCAATCAAAATCTAATAAAGTTATAGCGGACATAACATCCGAAAGCACATTTTCAGGACAGCGTCGATTATGACGAGCAGATAACGAACGATTGGCACTCGACATGGACGGGAATAACGGGAAACATGTCGCAATAAGCAGAATGTAACAATTTTCTTCATTACACTTCAAGTATCAAGTATGCTCGGACGTAATTCGAGCACTCCAACTTTTATTTATTACTCGAGCGAGTACGACGTTTTAAGTTTCAACTCGAAAACTATGTACAACGAATGAAATGAAACATCTCGGTTGTTTCTTGCTGCATGAATTTCGTTTTATTGCGCAAAAATATATACGAACGCACGTTTATTCCATACATGTTTTCAACCGGCTGCTCCCAGTTGCCATTCGAATTGAATTAGGAAATTCTTTTTCGCGTTCGATTGCGTCGCAAATATGTGAACTTAATCGATTCACCTCGTCGTCGTCGTCGTCGTCGAAGTTGTCGATCGAGTATCCCATCCATCTGTCTATCGATGCCACCTCGTGCACAGCTCTTCATTTGATAAAGAGGCACCCAGGTACATATTTCGCACGCTCTCGTCCCATACACGATGATATGATAAACTGGTAAGTGGTGCATCGATGGCATCTTATTGGCATTTTATTTATTGTTGAATTTCATTTTTATAGTGCTGGTTATATACCATTTACCACCCCCCACGAGAAACGCACCTGTCGTGCTTTTTATTCAATTTATTTTTCACTTAAATGTCGCCGCTCCCAGTTTTATAACCGTGAGGAATATATCGTAAAAAGTGCACGAATGCACGAATATTAAATAAATATGTATAGGGCTCGCTCTCAGTCGCACATAGTTTGCAAATTTCGCGAATTGTGCACCTGAGAAACATACAAATGGATTTTGCTTGTTTGAAGGGGGCGAACATTTTGTCTGTATCAAATTCAAATCCAGTGCATTTCTGAATACAGTGAAAACGTATCAGGAATCGATTTGTTTAAATATTGATAGATGTGCAATGCAGAGATGGTTCGAGTATGTACGCTGCTCCTCTTCGAGCGTTTGGAAATTTAATGGTGCTGGTTAATTATTCACGATTTCCCATATATGAGGGGGAAATTTTGGTTCGAAGATTGAGGCAATCTCCTTCGCTTTCCACTTCGGATTTGGTTACGCGTGAAGCCGAATATGATTACAATGACATGGGAACAAATCAGTTGAATGATTAGTTTATTAATGGCTGTATACATTATTCATTAGTTCTATCGATCGATGATGTATTTAAGTATTCAGTGATTGTTGAAACAATTAAGAATGGCATCAGTTGATGCATTTCAATATCTTTGAACTTCATAAAAAATTTCAAAATTTCAGCAAAAAATAACATTAATTTTTTGCTATCGCTTCAATCAACTCCATGAAAAATAATTTATCAATCGACAATTCTTGAACTTGATGGTATATTTTACATTTTTTTTCTTCCAAAATCTATCTAATTAGAAAACACCTTCAATTTTTAAGAGCAAGTCAAGCAGAATATTGAAAACTTCTTCTAATCTGAATCAACCAGGGTTTATAAGGAAAGAATTATATTGATAAAAAGGTTAATTCGACTAATTTGACCCAAAAACAAGTACTTAAAATTTGTTGATTGTCCCCCTTGTTTCAAATGTAATTGTACAGAAATGGGATAACAATTCGCAAACGCGTCTGAAACTAGAGAATGCATATTGCACTCAACACTCAACAACGAGCAATTCAATTGAAAAGCCCTTCACAATTTGCGTGTGTTCGCAGGCTTGTTTATACATTCATATTAGACGCGATGTGTTTATGATTATTGCCGTTTAATTGGCCGTAATGTGTGCGTTGCAGCTTGCGCCCTCGATGCGATCGTAAAATAGGCGTCCAGAACCCGAACCCGTAGGTTCCATTCCCCGTTATCCCAGCGCGTGTTCCCTGTTCCCAGCAAACAACATCTACCTTACAGGAATCTCTCTGCAGTTGCCCAGCATGCAAATACATTCGCCTGCATCGAATACGGACAACGTATTGCACATTACGCTCCGTTGTAACAAGGATTACAACATTTATTACGTCAACACGTTGTTCAGCGCATATTGTTGCTCCGACATGGTGCGCAACAACATTTAGTTTGTAAAGCTATCAGACCGGATGTCAACAACAACAACAAAGAGTTATGCAGTGCGGATAATAAAAAAGCATTTTTGCACATTCATTAGGACACTCGGTATGTAGTAAACGAGTGCATAAACTAAACACCAAGTGGAACATGCGCTCGAATAATGAATTTATTCGAAACAAAGGATTCGGTTATTTATGGAGTGCGCCCGTTGGCGGCAAGTGCGAATTTAAAATATTGCCACCCCGCCCACACACCAAAACAAAGCAAAAAAAAAATACAATGCAAATGAACATATTTTTCAAACAACTTCATCGGGCGATTGCATCGCTGAATAATTGAATTGCACACATTTTCTAATTCCCCTCGCGCGTCGCATCTATCTTCATAGATTATCAATGTGATCCAGAGCGGAAAGAGGATGTGAAATCAAAGATTGAAATTGCCTTCGAAAAACTTTTCATTTCAGTCTTGCACATCTCTAATCTACGAGCGGGCATCTAACGTTGATTTCCATGGCATAAATAAGTCATATATCCGTTTGAAAGGGGACCGGAAAGATTTATGCGCGCCAAAATGTCATTTCGATGTTTTTTATTATCTCCGCATCGCGACGCGTTCTATTCCAATATTTTCCATTTCGCTCGTGCATGTTTTGACGGACGATGTGCCTCTTGTAAGTGACTACTCGAAAGAAAAATGCTGCGCGCGAAGAGCTTCAACAGCAAAGATGCCGCCAACGAAAAAAACCCAAAATAAAAACAGATGAAACGAGTTTAAAAAATATCTTATTTATTGTTTTCTACTTGACAAAGTAACCCCAGTTTAAATGTCTGCAAGCTTTCGATCACAAGAAAAGAGGGCGGCACGTGTCGCTGAAGACAACCGGAAATGTATGGGTTAAAATTTCGCAAATAAATGAAAATTTCGCTTCATTAAACAATGTTATCGAAAGGGTTCTACCGCCCCCCGTCGTCGATAATCACGTCGTGTCGGTCGAAAGCAAGCGGTGAACAACGTTTGGGCCGCTTATAACCCAATTTACCTGCGCGTGGGGCGGCACGTCTAACTGAATATACATGTAAATTGGAGGTCCTGTTGTTGGCCTCCGTGGAGGCGGCTGGTGGCGTTTACGTATGCCGAAGGAGTGAACCGTTTGCTCTGGATGGAGGTCTTCTGCCCTACGTGCATGACACAAGTTCGTCCCTTCGGGCCCGCCGGAGGCTACGGACTTCATTCCCTCGGCAACAATTTAAAACTTAAGACGGGACTCCCAAAACATAAATATATTTTACTGTGGTTTCCCACCACCGTAACAGGAAGCGCGCAAATATAGTAGACTATGCAATTCCAGACAGTTTGAGATGTTCGTGTGGGAGAAGTGCTCCAACGGGCGTTCGTAAACTTGCTGGATATACGATTTGCAGACTGCGTTTATTCGCGTTCGATTCGCGTGCGGAAGAAGTGCTCGAAATGATGTTTCAAATCCGCAAGATGTTATCGATAAATTTCGGTTTCTAGTGCGGGGAGAATTCATTACATAACTTGCAGATAGCTACTGCTTTTTGTTTCAAAAATATTTTATATAAATTTCACTTATTTCAGAAAAAAATTTACAGTCCAATTTCAGAAAAAGGTAGTATGAAAATTAAGAATTTATAAAATATAGTTATCACTACCATAAGTTGATATAATGCTATGAATAGATTTGATTTAAATTGAAGTTGACGTCCAACTTCCAAAATATTGATAATACTCTCATTCTCCCATTAAATACCTCAAACATGATTCGATATTCAAGCATAATTATAAAATTACTAATAAATTAAATTATATACGTTGACTGCCATTCAATATTTATATTCAATTATAAACGTTGCTCCTGTATGAAAATCGAATATTCAGCAATAAATTTTCATGATGAATAAAAATTACGCCGGAGAAAATACAAATCATATTCATTTTAGAAACCAATAAATTTCGCCATAACAAAAACCGAGCAATTCGGATGCATGTCATAAAAAGAGAGCCCACCGAGGCAAACGTTGTACGGCATCATAAGGTATAAATAATTCAGTTTCATCTCCGCACTGCGAATGCTGCGGCTTCATAAAAAATACAACATTTGGCTGATAATGTTTCCCGGTAGAACCACCGAACATATAATGGGCCTCATAAACAACAAGCGCAGCAAAGCAGACTAAAGAGTCCCAAGACAGAGGGAATCATCAATGATGAGTCAATAATGAATCAAAAATATCGCGTACAAGAAAGGCTTCCGCTCGATTCGTTAGATATTTGTTCCGGAATATTATTCAAATTTATTTCGATCCATGCCCCAGCAGCGTTGAAATGTATTCCACTTCCGGTTCGAGGTATTAGGCAAATAATCTCGACCTTTGCAAATTGAATTTAGATCTCTGAGAAAGACGACGATTTCTGAGAATACAACGTGGGTTTAGATTTGTTTATGTTAAAATGAAGAATATACAATTTAGAAAGACAGTGCAAATAAAACATGAGGAAATTATTTGCAAATTTATGGGGAAATAATATTCCTGGTAAATCTCAGTCCGCGAAAATATCTCATCCAACTAGTAATAAGAATAAGTTTCCCATAAGTGGGATATGTTGATAGTAAACGACTTCTAAATGGGCAATAAATCTCATATTATCGCATCGACGATTGCGCGCACATATGTATTGAACGAGAATCGCGCACAGCACGCAGTTTTCCGCTTTCCTCGCATTTCCGCGGCATAATTTAGTTCGACTTCTTTTTGAAAATTTCATCCACATTGGCTTGCTTGCATTTGCAATTCGCTTCGCTTCTTTGGCACACTCTAAGTTATTGGTTCCGTTCGCAGACGGACTGAGCGCACAGGACGAACGAGAGCTACTTTTACCGCAGCGACGGTTAATTTAGTTAAGTACTATATTAAATTACTTTTCTTACTCGTATTGGACCGAGCGATAGCACAAACCACGTTTTCCATCTTTGATATCATCGCCCTCAACGTGCGCTTTTTCTCTTCGCGTTGCATCGAACGACGTGGTTCTTCCGCAGATTTTCATCACATTTGCCTGGGCATCAATCGCCGAGTGGTTTATTTGGTTCTTTATTGGTCGGCTCAAATCGAACCAAAATAAAGAGTGTGCTTTGCAGATTCTTTTCAGGCCACGCAAATGAATTTTACTGGATTTCACCAGCAGAGTTTTAACGGGAATATAAGCAATGCAAGCCAATAATAACTTGCTTGAGAAATTGCCAAGTTTAGCCATGTTAATCAGAGTAAATAAAAACAAAACTCACGTTGATTGAAGATCGAAGTTCACCAGCAATGGTTTGGGAAGTGGATGCTGAAACAGCAAGAAAAATACAATTACAATTGGTTGCTGAAAAAACGATATGAAATAACTAAAATCAATCAAGTTTTCAAAATCTCCGCAACTATTGGATTTGGATGATTGAAACGGTATTTACCATATTAAGAAGAAAAATAACATTGCTCATGGTACCGATTCGCTGCGGGATTCGGAAATATCAGATCTTAAAAAATGGGGTACAAAAAATGCAAAATTTTCGCTTTTTTTCGCTCCTTTAACTGCGTATAACTTTAAACTGTTGGACCATATAAACTAAAGTTGGAAGCAAATTGTAGGTCTTAATGAGCACTTTCCAAAAATCTACGGGTTTATGCCCTTTTGATAATAGGGAGAGCGGAAACAGCGTTCGAAGAAAAAAATTGAAAAAAAAGTTTGTCGCGAAAAAAACGACATGAAATTCTTAAAATCGCTCAAGTTTTCAAAAATTTTCATATCTCCGGAACTAATAGACCGATTTGGATGATTCAAAGGGCATTTACCATATTTTGACGAAAAAATAACATTGGTCATGGTCCCGATTCGCTGCGGGTTTCGGAAATATCAGATCATAAAAAATGGGGTCCTAAAAATGCAAAATTTTCGCTTTTTTTCGCTCTTTTAACTGCATATAACTTTTAAACTGTTAGACCATTTAAACTAAAGTTGGCACCAAATTGTAGGTCTTGATGAGCACTTTCAAAAAATGTACGGGTTTATGCCCTTTAGGTAATGATGAGAGCATAAAACGCGTTCGAAGAAAAAATTTGACAAAAAGGTTGGTAACGAAAAAACGATATGAAATTCTTAAAATCGCTCAAGTTTTCAAAAATTTTCATATCTCCGAAACTAATAGACCGATTTGGATGATTCAAAGGGCATTTACCATATTTTGACGAAAAAATAACATTTGTCATGGTCCCGAA
>JARJDZ010004490.1:0-27780 GCA_030264555.1 Aleochara sp. GC000083 | reverse complement strand
TTGCGCAACTTTCAGAACCAGCTTTAATAATCCGTTTCCGTCGTCCTTTCCACCGGAAACAACTTGAATCTGCAAAAAAAACCAAATAAAACCGTCGTGAATTATAGCATGCAATATATCTGGCAAAAATTGAGATGTTAATTGCAAGGGGGGATAAGTAGAGACGAACGAGTGAGTATTTTCTGCGCTGTTAATTGCTTCTTGAGGTACGGCGGCGGCGTCGGCGTCGCCGTGGAATTCTCTGCGTTTTCCGAGCGCAAGCGTCGGGTCGTCAAACGGTTAGCGCCGGGACGCCAACCAGTCTGTCTGTGGCCGCCAAGGTCGTCGGTGCACGAGAACCGCGAGAGCCGCCTCCAAATTCTCGATCATCAGTGTGCCCGCATGCACCATCCACCCACACACTCCTTCGATCACTCGACGATCATCAACAATCACCACCAATACACGTTGCTCCTTCTTTTCGGCAAACCATTTTCTGGTGCGATCACACACGGCAGAAGAGAGTGGCGTCAAGATCAAGTGTTGAATTGCAATCAAACAGTTTTTGCTGTTTAACTTTGTGTATAGATTTATATATGTGTGTGTGGGTATGGGTGAAAGCTTTTAATTGCGCAAATTAAAGAGAATATTAATTAACTGCTTCGAACGACGATGGGTTTCTTGTACGGCGCGACGTGAGTGAGTCCTTCGGCGTCCGGTGCGCGCATCACGTACCAGGACTTTATCCTCGAGCGCGCAAGGATCGTCCGTGCTGCGAACGTTATGTAAGTTGTGTACGTAATGTGCGTCAAACTGATTGTGGACATTCGCGATTAATTATTTATTGTGCACGTCAAGTCTGGATGTATGAAGCGCATATTTATAGACTAGCTGTTATGTAAGTATTCGACATTTTTGCAAGTGATGACTTCATTCCTGTAAGGATACATATCAAACAGGGAAACTTCAAAGCAATTGTTGTCATGTTGGGGTAATCAAGAAATTTACATGTTGTGTCTTGTGTAATGCAAATTTATATTTAACCCGGATTGGTTTTTCATCTCGATGAATTTTGATAGGCAGGAAACAAACAGGAAACAAAGCTTATGCATATATATTAATATTTAAAATTTCTGAAAAACTAGGATCAAAATAGTTACGAGTCAAAATACTTCAAAATCAATTTCATTAATTACATTTTATCTTAACGGAATATGTAATTTAGTACTTATTATGTATGTAACTACTGACTAAAATAGAATATTATCCTCTTGTTAAATAAGGGAAATATTTTATTCTACAAGTGGGAGAAATGAATTCCTTTAATTTTACAAGTAAGAGAAATAAATGACAACTTACCAAATAAAGAGTTGAATGCTAAGCTTCAAATATTTAGGGTTTGACAAGCATGACTTTAGGAATGACGATTTACTGATGAGATTTGTTATGTCATATAAGAAATTGTTGTAACAATCTTTGATTTCATAACTTTTTGGATTATTGTATCAACTTTTCCATGGCAAGATAAAACGTCATATATCACATCAGAGGAGGAGGATGCCATTATAAATTTACAAATATTGGATATTGCACATTTCTAACACTTGTAATATGATCTACCATTAAAAAATCTATCAATTTCAATAAACACAAAATTTTTATTACTTAAAGTTTAAGATAATAGTAAAATATTTGTGATTTTTTTGAACGACGGATAAAAGGATCGGAATCAAATATAATTATTGTTCCTATTTTTGCTAAAATATTCTGAAATGTTATTGCATAATACCATCTGTTGAAAATTTTGTGATAACTCATTTAATTCATATCCAAGTTTTCTGCGTAATAATAAATGCTAACTAAAATTTAAGGCCTATAACAAAATATTAATAGGTAAATAATATTTTTAAGAAACATATATGGATTCAATTGTTTACTAACATCGAGATATCTCTGTTTTCACGAAAAAATTGTACCCTTAAATATAAAATGGCAAGGAGTGATTATATAAATTTGAATCTGCTATCATTTTCTTTGTTTTTCCTTGAGCTAAAGTGGAATATTTTTTCTTTATATTAATATTGGGGATACTAAGGCATTTTGGGAATTCCCATCCCTAAGGAACATGTTCCAATAGAAAAATTTATTAGATATATAATTAAATTAACTTTCTGAAACGCGCATATAACAACCAATTTTAAATTCATACAAGAAGAAAGTAACGGCCAATATTGCCATTTATTTCACCAAAATAATTAAGAATGTTCAGCAATAATTCTTTAAAATTCGAAATAACGACTATAGCGTTTATACGTTTTAACATTTCTCAAAATATATTTATTTCTCAAGGAAATATATTGGAATCTAATAAAAAAATACTTTTTTCTTAATATGTTGACCATCACAACTTTAGTAGACCTTTTTTCGAATCTCGCACAATACTTCCACCAGAAAAAGGACGTCTTTTCAATGAACAATACAAATATTTGAGTTGGACTATCGATATTTAAAGAATCTCCGGAATTTTCATATTTTATTAAGATACTCATACAAAATTGAAAATAAAATATCAATCATAAATAACAGCTTTTGGATTTAAATATATAAATTTATCAAAATTTGAAATCTATACCAGATTTGCAAATAATTGATATGGCAAATCAAAAATTATGTGATATATCTATATCTTTGGGAATTGGGGTGTTAGGTTATTATATTCGCATCAGTTTTAATTAGTGCGACAATTATGGATGATATAATAAGCCAACAGCGAATTTGCATACGTTTTGAATTCCAATTTCCAACTGGTGCGCTGTAGGCCCATTAATATGTGATATGTCCATTAATGCACAAATAATTATCATTGATTTGCCTAACGTGTGATAAGTGAGCTGAAAGAGCTAAACTTCAATAATGCACAAGTTAAAATTAATGATTGTTTGCTCGTTGCTAGTTTTGAATATGAAATGTTATTTTGCATTGATGAAAATTATACAGAGCTGAAATTAAATTATTATTGAAAATTTTATTCGAGTGGTATTTGTCAATATGTACACATAATTTGTATGCTTGGTACTTGTCTGCATTTCAATCAATAACCCATTGTTTTCAAATGTCAATTATAAAACGTAATTTTCGTTATTGGATAAAAACAGGGAAAATATAATTTACGTTTTAATACAACATGAAAACAAATTGCATATATTAATATGTTCAATTTTTGACATTTTACTAATCCGTAGAAATAAGGCCATTCGTTGTTTTGTTGTTTCTACGGAAAAAAATCTAATGAAAATTTAAGGAAAATTTAATGAAAAGTAATTCAACAATAAATTTCCATATTATAAAAGTTAGATAAAATTACAATTTGTAATAAGAATAATAAGAATTTTTCTCTCGTTCACACAATTTTAAATGATAATTTGTGCTAAAAGTATCAAGTTGTGTTTGAGGTCCTATTGCCACGTAAAAATGCAAAGTATATATTATTAAATTTTTGTATTTATTCAATCGTTAGAATTATATTTTTTAATATTTATTTAGGGCTGCCATAGAAACTTACAGCTTTCATTGCAAAATTTTATGGTAGCAATTGAATAATTATTGAATAATTTAATAATTGAAAATTTTAGTCAAAATTTTTGTAAATTGTAAGTATAGAAAAGGAAATAATTCGACAAAAATTTGTGTTAGATTCTCCAGTCTAGTTATGATTTTTTGAACAAACGAACAAGGATAACTGATAACAGTTAAAAATTTTCTGTATTTTTGTGAACCTATTTAATGCCGTTCCATACTGATTGATTGCAGCCATGAAATGGTAGCTAGAAAATTTATAAGTTCAATACCGATCTTATCGATCAGTTGATTTCAGCAACTGAACAATGCTAGAAATTATATATGCAATAACATATCGATCCAATAATAACTGGACATCATGATACGTAAACTTTTTTCCACCTAATTTCAGAATTATTATTCAAAATACGAGTAAATATAAGTAAACGATAGCTTTGTAGAATATCCCAAATACAAAACATGATTAAATCTTGCAACATGAGACAATTTAATTCATTTCGCAAACAAGCCATGAACTTATAAGCCCCATCAGGGTTAATTCCATGGCACACATGATATAAGAACAATGCATAACAAGATTAAGGCCACAACACAGAAATGATCACATGCGACCACCATTCGGGCAGGTATCAAACAATTTACCCGCATGTGAGCAACCTCTCCAAACGCTCGTGAATATTTAATGCAAACCGTGTTGTTTTTCCTCATTGCTAAGAGGGAAAGCATACATTTTTCACGGGTAGCCAACCGCTCTCACATTCTAAAGTGCACCCATTTTCCCGAAACGTAAAAAACGCTGAATTTAGCTCGATTGCTCACCTGATCGAAGCCGCCTAAAGCCTAAACCGTGCACCCTTCTCAAGCAGGAGCTATACTTTTTGCGTGAATAATTCAGTAGGCTTTTTGGGCACGATGCCTTCGGAAGGACCCATCTGACAAATGCAGTACGAGCATGGGCTCACATACCATTAGAATGAACACGCTCTAACTTTGGATGTTTTGCTTCTATCATCACGGAATTACTGCTCGTGTTGGTTGAACTTCTAGTTACACCTCAGTTACTAGGTTTTGGAGTTTCGGTTTGAGGTAGCGGTGACATTTTCGTTGGCATCGTGGGCATTGCTGTGACACATATTTGCCTGCTTCTTCTTCTTCGCAAACCTGCGAACGGCTCGCGGAGCACTCTCAACTTTGATGGTCGCTTTGGATGAGGGCTGCAAGTTTTCGCAAGTGGCGAGAGCTTCTTCACATTCGCCCTTTAGTTGCGGGAGCGCTCCAAGCGTTCTCAAATTGGAGGACTTCTTCACGAGTCAAAGCCGCAAAGTTTATAGTTTGGGTACACTTTGGGATGCATTCATCATACATCAATGGGGTTTTTAAGGGATTTAAGTGCCAAAATGATGATGTTGTTGACAACTCACTAATAGCTTGATTTTCTATACACATTTTCATTTTAAGTAAAGCTACTTTCTTTTATTTAGAAAATGGGTTTTATTGATTCGTAAAATCAGACCTGCAGAGTTTTGCAAATGTTAGTGACGGTAAATTTTTTACATGTCCAATCATAGTTTTGAATTCGGATGTTAAATACTCGTTAGACTTAAAATTTTTGTTTCAATTAAAGAAGGAAAATGTAAACAGCAATTCATGGTCAATAAATTGATTGATGATTTAAAGGAAAAATTTATTAATAAAGCATAATGATTCGATTATTACATAATAATAGAATTGAAATATACCGTTTCTAGACCAGGGTGCATCCTCAAAGAACAAGCCCCTGAACAATGAGGCCGATTCAAGATGCGAGTCTTTTGTATCTTGTAGCATGAAGGTTAATGATGCAGAAGAGGATCAATTTGAACCGGACAATTCATTCAACTGATATTGTACTAACGGTACTAAAATAATTATATTAACGATCGAAACAAATCAAAACTCTATCTAGCATTTTAGCTGCGGTTCCAGCTTGCCAAAAAACATAGATTTTCCACACATATGATTAATGTAGTAAAAATTATATATATAATATTAACCAAATTTGATTTTAAATTTAGATTTGTTTTAAATCTCAAATTTAATCGATTTAATAAAACTTTAAAATCGATCGTCAAAAACGTCACAAAAGGAGAAATGTAATTTAGAGTTATTAACTCACATTGAAAAAGCATCAAAGGAATTTCGAATCTGAGAATCCTAATCCAGAAAACGTCACTTTTAATTCAGTTCTCTATAAATGTAATTCAAACTAAAGGAATGAAATTTAGAAAGCATCACATATAATTCAGATTACAATAAGTTTATTTAAATAGTTTTTATAGACAGAACGATAATTATCACTGTATTAACATTGTTAATATTTATATTTTTACTTTCTTGCCTATCAAAGAGTTAACACATCCGAATTTCATTTGATGTATCAATTACGTTTGATTAATCGAAAATATATTTAATATATAATTTAATATATTTTAATATATAATTTCTAATATTAAGCTTATGTTTTCTCAATTATATTTACCAATTCTGAATTACAAATATCACAAAATGAATTATATATAAAAAATCTGAATTACATTTTTGCTCCCTTAATTATGATTTACAGACCTCATTTTTTCTCTTTTTCTGATTTAGTTTTGGAGAAGTTTTATTAAGTGAAATTTATTCTATTATTTATTATGAATATCAATTTATTTACTTCAGAGTATCATGTCTTCTTGACGACATTTAGTGAACTAAAATGCCGACCAATAATGAACCTTTATTTATATTTGATTGACATTTCAAACCTTGAAATGCAAATTGTAAATTTTAGTTTCATATGTAATCTGATAAAATATGAAAAATAGCATAATTTGAACTTATCGTAACGACGGTACACTTGTTTTGGAATGGATGACATAGTGCTAAAATTTGGAGTAACGAAACTTAATTTTCATTTTTCCAATAAAAATCACATCAAATTTTCAAAACTTTCAACTACAACTCTTTTCATTTAATATTTTGTCAACTATAGAAACAGGGCGATATCACGCATGGTAACTATAAACATTGCAAATAAAACCGGATTTTAATCAATCAAACTTCCTGTCAGTCGTCGTATACGTTGCGAGTAATTCAATCTGTGCGCAATTTGTGATTTCCCCACCGTGTACATAACAACTTCTAACCGTGTTATTTGCAATATTTGCGCCCCATAATGTTTATTAAATTGAATTGCGAAATAAAATGATGTAGCGCTCATCCGTGAAAGAGAAAGTTTATCTAGAATTCATGAATAATTCGAAAAGTTTCGCCCGGCTCGGTATAATTCCATATCAAAATATGATTAATATGAATATTTTTTGCAAAGTTTGCGTTAAAAGTAAGATTACCCGAGAAAAATGAAGAATGAGATTGCCTGGAATCGTGAGACCCATTGGGAATCTCTAACGAGATAAACAAGAAACAAGAAAGTTATGCGAGAGCAGCTCGAGCCGGGCATAAATGAAGCAAAAAGTTTGAAAAACCCTTCTTATCTTTTTTTCTTCAGGCCGTGCGCACATTACACCGTATTTCTTGTAATTTACAGATGTATTCATAATTTCCTCCATTATGTTCATCTCGGTCTTTTAGATTACAACTTTTCAATCAAAGGAAACAGAACTTTTTTGAACTGGGTGGATTTTTCATGTTTAACAATGTAATTGTGGAAAATTAATATACACAAATAATATACACAAATTTTTGATCATATTTTTGGCATAATTTGTAGCAATAATTTTTGTTGAAACACTGTTTCCATATTTGTAACTATTTCTACTGTCAGTATTATCAAATTTAGAAATTTTAATTATAAAACTGGATATTAGAACATTTTACCAATTTCTTTCATGAATTTCAGCGTTTGAAACACAAGTTAAAAATAAGTGTGATTTAAAAAACTTCACCCAGTATTTGAATGTTGGAAGAAATTACATGCAGAAGTAACATTTATTTCCGCCCATCCTTTCTGGTATAAGAAGAAGCAAATCTGTGGTTGTTAAATGCATGTATTTCCACGTTATTCGTGGAGCATTTCGCATTTGAATTTGCAATGAGCGATAAAAAAGCGAGTTGCTTGCTCCTTCGATACGCCGCGCCGAAAAAAATCTCCATGCTACACGAAAAACTTTGAAGGCACGCAGCAGGCCTCGCATCGTCTGAAGTTTGAAAGACGCCATCAAGTTCGAAGTCATGCAGAAACGAACACACTTGGCGTTTGCGTTTGCGCCCCGATACAAATGTGCTTCCTTTTTTATGCGTTCCCGTTTTCCCTCCGATAGCTTTCACTCGTCCTCCGCCCGATTCTAGGCGTTAATATAAAAGGTTGTTCGGTGTATATTATGCAATTCTGTATGCTGAACGCTTGCCCGGTGAAATATATTGGGGAAGGAGTTGATAAATGCCAAAAGTAACTGAAGCGACTTGTTTGAATGCGTGTTAGGTCTGGGAAGGTGGGAAGAATTTGGGAAATCAATATTTTACGTGGTTTTAAAATGTTCGGATGTATTGACTTTTCGATACTGACAAGTTTGGTATGAAGGTATATCCCTTTTTGCAAAAACAAGAAATGTACATTGAATTTACAGAAATTTATCTTGGGTACTAGTACTTTTTGTTTAAGTGACTAATGAGTAAAATTTATATTGTTCATAAACAAAAATGAGCTATTAATTCCATACACGTCAGTCAAGAATATCTTATTTTATTTAACTTACAAAATGCAATGATACAATGATTCTAGATTTTTCCAACAAAATGTTAATTTGATGCAGTTTCTATCACTATTCAAAAATCGTTTTAAACATAGGTATATGCGATTTACAAATGCAAATTCGGATTCGGAAAGTTTTTGCGTAAAGTTGTGGAGCACCTAGAATCGATGTTTTTTGGTATCCAGCTTTGTTAAATTGTTTCAAATATTTTTTTTGTGCAATTTTTTGCTATTCAGCAATAGAAACAGTTTCACATGATGATCTGATCAGAATGTCTATGATTTTATCGACATTTTCGACAATTGGCTTTCCAGTAAATGGTACATTATTAACATAGAGTTTATTGGAATGAAATCGACGAAATCAAAATTACAAATAATTATCTGCTACAGCATCAAAACTGCAACTATTATTAATATTTTTAACCATTTGACTTCAATTTTCACTGAATGTGTAAAAGAAAAACTTAAATGTATAATGTTTTTTTCTCTGCGAATGTCTATCTTTAACCCAAAGTCAAAAAAAAAACTGAGAAACCCAATTTCAAAATTGTCATAACATTATGGTTAGTACGAAATCTCAACTTTTGAAAACCATGAAGTATAATTTAATCAGTTTTATACAACTCCAAATATGGATAACGAAAATAATTTATTATAAAAATAATGGATTTTTTATACTACTTTTATTATTAAAATATATATATATATATATTTATATAAAATATAATATATAAAATATTACTATTAAAATATTAGCTCTTTAAGTGATAATATTTGCATGCTAAAGCATCTTTCTAAATTGACATGTGTAATGAATTCATAAAAAATAGGTACCTAATCAGCTATACATAGATCCTTCTAATTGTTAGTTTCAAAAGTTATCCATCGGTATCAAAATTATCAAGATCATATCATAATACGAATAATCCAGCAGTGTAATAAAATAGGAACATGGGTAGACATAATTGAGGCAGAAGATATAAGATGCGCCACTACAATTTATCGTCTGATAACTGAACAAAAGTTTTTATTGTTTCGAAAACTTGTGGGCAGACTGAAACTTTGCTTACTCGCGAAGAAAAACTTAGCACTTTGATTCAGCGGACAATGACACTAAGTAATAAAAGAATTTACGATTAAATATAAATTTGAGCAATAACTTACGGAATTGCTCTTACGAACATAAGTGGAAGACACTGCAAATGGTGTGCCATCCTCGCAGATCTAATTGATGTCGAAAGGTCACTTGATGCCTCACAACGCGTTCTTGCGTCTTTTGTTGGAGACATTGTTGTTAAAGTGTATAAAAATAAAACAGGAATGGCCAAGCCATCCAGTTAAATAAGTGTCATTCACAGACGTAAGCAACGTTGAGACGTTTCTCTTGGAAAAATTTCGTTCTAATATGGAAGAAATTGTCAAGTTTGTTGTCATATTCAAGCGTCGTTTCTGGTATACAATTAAAATTAATTCTTTTTAATTATTGCTAATAATGATCACATAAATTTTTGTTTTTTCTGTCTTCCCCGCTTTAGTTTTTGATTTGAAAATCACTACATTTTAGTTGGTACGATTAAATTCTATATTTTCCTCTAATGCCATAAAACTCACTAAACTATTTCAGCTTTACTTTTTAGTTCTTATTATTTGACCTGTATAATTAGCATATTATTTCACAAAAATTTCAATATCACAAAAATAAAAAAAAAACAGAAATTTGTCAATATAATTTCAGCTATCTCATCCATGATATTTTTGAAAATATAACAGCAATAATTTTAATAATAATGACAAATTTGCAAATTTTATCATACATATAGTAATCATATTTATAATTATTTTTTAAACTTAAATGTTTCTTCCATTCTTTCTAACATATTCCTAAATCTAAATTACGTTAAAAACCTTGAACCTTGACAATTGCCACTAACTGCCAACTTATAATCAATTATTCTTTGAGACAATGATTTGACATGCCACGAATAAATCCTTTGGTCCTGCCAATTATAGCTTTGCTAAGCCCGCCAAAATGATCAATTCCGCGAAAATGACAATTAAACACATACAATAACAGATTACAAGGTGTAAAATCAATAAATTCGCTGCGTTGTCATTGAGCGCGTTCCAAATGTAAATTAATTAAAGGGATTTTGCTGAAACGCGTGCAGATTGTGAAGTGTTGAATGAAAATCTATGTAAATGGCGTTCCTATTCCATCCTGCCTTACCAGTAACACAACACAGTAAGCTGTTTAACAATGAGATTTTGTAATGCTTTAATACTTTCAGCACAACGAAGATTAGATTAGAAAACGGGTGTTAATTTCTATTTTTGTCAAGTACTTTTATTCGTTGTTTTGATTATTTTGATCAAGTGCGTCCTGACTGAGGGTATTTACTTCCCCAAAATGAATGAGACTGATTAAACAAGTGTACTTACAATTAAATGAACAAATTGTTTTTAAAAGATTGAATTAATTTTATTGGTCTAATTTCAAAATAATTTATTGATATGTTGATATTTCATTTAAATTATGATGGATGTACCGGACATAATTTGCCATTTTTAATTATTTTTCTTAAAGAAAACTTAAATTGTAACAGAACACTAATAAGCTTTTTCATATTGATTAACAACAAATGATACGATAGTATCCATTTGCTGCTCTTTAGATCGGAACACTATTTAAGGTAATCATTAAATTTCTGATTTTCAATAATATTCTGATACTCAATAGGTATCAAATAATAAACTAATTATGCAATTATTACTACAATATATTTATTTAATGCATAGCTATCAATTTTTTTACTTATTATTTATTTATCTTGTAACTATCAACCAAGTTGGTCTTTATGCTATTTTTTTACTAATTATTCATTATATTAAACAACATGTTAAAAAATAATTAATGTTTTTTGTCTTTTTAAAATTACTCTTAATTTTAATTTAAAAAAATGTCCTTTGTTCGGTTATTTGGTGTTTTAAAGTCTTGTTTATATCATCTTGATATCTTATGATATCTTATGCAAATTAAGGGGTACAGGACATACTTAATAACTTGTAAATTATTTATAATATTACTGTATCTATGAAATAGTCGTTTTATCATTGATCAAGTGATAACATTTTTACATATTTTTTAAATGTAGATGCTAATTTTCATAGTTTTTAATATGTTTTTATATAATGTTGAATGTTTTTTGGTTTAACATATTTAAACGATGTATTCAGCGAATGTGAATCACATTTGCAAACAGTTTGGTGTAGACAATGCTTAATAGAAAAAGCATGCAACAATTCGTAAACGTGTTTTAACTCTAAATTTTGGTGGATGCGCCGGCCTGAATTTTTCGTTCTGATTAAAACAGTAAAAACGTATTTTCTTTTCACAATGGTTTAATATTTATGACAATCACTGATGTATTTTGTGCATGTAACATTAACAGTTCATTATTTAAATTTAAATTTCTTCTTTTGATAACATTATTAAAATGAATTATTAATTAGACTTTTAGTTTTGAATGAAGTTCAGCAAATTAAACAAATAATATCCAAAAGCTTAAAATTTAATTTTTATTTTTTTTACAATAAATATAATCAATAATATTCAAAAATATTCTTTTAGTATTTTTAAAGGTTCGTAATGATTATATACCATAATATACTATTGTTTGTTTTGATTTTGTGCGAAAATCATCGTAGGCGTAGATCACCATTGCGCTTTTTAAACAAAAAATAAACCTACCAATACGAATATTTGAATTGTGAATATTTAGTACGCAGATTGCAAAATACGTGGAAGAATATATTGAAAGCCTTAGCAAATCAATTAAATGGTACGGTTCAAATTTATCCAATGGGTATAAATAGCTTTTGCCTGGAGGACCACCAAGGACGGTATGTTAAACATTAATGTCGTTGGAATCATTAACGAACATTGTTTTATTTAAACCTGTAGCTGGTTGACAACAATTTGCGTTTCCCTTCATAAAAAATTTAAATCCATCACCAACGCATCTGCGTTTCGCTGTTGCGGAGTTGAGCTGTCAACAATTTAAATATTCATTAAGGTACCGTCGAATCATCCTTTCATTCTGTAGAAATCGAAAACCAAAAAAGCTTATTAATTTTAATTAATCAAAATTTATCTTCGTCTGGTCATGACTGATTCATTATGTGTTATATTTTTCTGTTAATATTAAAGTATGACATAATATTTGCGCATCAATCATTCTGCAAATGTACTAATTCTTTATATTCCCATAAAATTAAAATATATGTTTTCATTTTAGTACTTTTCATTTGTATTACTAGGGTTTGAAATTACATTGTATCCATTTTAAAAAATAAATGACATACTTTATTCAATAATTTTATTTTACTTGTGATTTCAATGTACCAAATCTCGCGAAATAATGGTAGATTGTATTAGTTGTATAAGTGTGAGAAATAAAATTTGTGAAAAATTGTATTTCGTATCAACAACGTATCAATTTATAAGTTTTTTAGTGATATATGTATGGACACTTTCGAAAATTGCATCTATCTTTGCGGATAGATGAAACGTATACGAAATGTCATTATAAATTAGCAATTTGAAATTTCTTACCCTTAAAAGATAAATAACTTTTATGTCGTAAATAAAAATCCATTAAAAGTATGTTAAAAGTGAAGTTATTTGAATGAAATTTTTGCGGTTTCATTCATTAAATCCCAGGAAAATTATACAAATACCCGGCCAACATGGAGGGAAACAAACTGAAACACTTTTAGCCTCAACTTCGCATTAATTAAAAGCCGACGCGAATTTGCATAACGTGGAACATTCGGCCTCCGTGGAGTTTTTGCGGGCCGTGCTCGAAATTCGAAACTTTGCACAAAACGTGAATCAAATTCGGATGCTTCTTAGTCATCTTAGCTGCGTAGGTGCAGCTCGCCCCCTGGGAATTTGGCAAGCGTCTACTTCTGCGTGATGTTGCGAAACCGAGCCCGATATATTCCATCCGCGTGTGATATATGCGATTGTTGAAACGACGCAAGAACTCGAGGACGCCACCAACGACAACGGAATGTTGTCCTCTCTTCGGAACGTAGAACGCACCTGCCGCATAACCATATTACTTCTACAATAACAATAAGATTGCGAGGACGAATGCCAAAGGATTCGCCGAAGCAAGAATGAGAAAGGAAGCAAAAAAGGATAGATGCGCTCCTTTCTAGTAGGGAACGAAAATGATCATTTTCCATTTTTTTTCTCTTCTAGCTGCCTCGTAAACTTGTGCTGGCTCGACAAGCAAGGAAAAGGTATTTCCCTGGAGGATGCCATTTCATATCCTTTTTAAGCCGTGCTGAAGCAGCAACAGAAGCAGCCAACGCAGAAAAAAAAAACATAATTTATAAATCTTGGCGATGCGCAATTCGTTGATTTTATTTACATAAAGTATTTGTTTGCTTTGCTTGCTCATGTTTTGTTTGCCCGAGGATTTGGGCTGTTTGATTTGTGTTTAGCTTGATATATGTTCATCAATATAAATGGTTAAATTGTAGTTTAATTTATAGTTGTTAAGTTTTTTTACATTTTCCATGGTGATAATCAGAAAATCACAATTGTTGCACAGATATGTGACATCCAGATCTCACAATTGCTTTTCGTAAAATATATTTTGTTATTCAAATACAATTGACTTCTATATTAAAAAATTACAACGGAAGCATAACATAGTAACTTAATTTTAGATAATATCAAATGTATTTCGGAATTTTTAAACAGCAACATTTTTTCAGTTTCAGCAAATAAAATTGCAATATCAGGTATGTTTAAATTGTTAAGTTAACGTTATAGTTGTTATATCGATTCAATATGTTGAACTTAACAAAAATAAATAAATATTTATATTTATGGTCTCAAAGAATTCTGAAATTTACATTAACGTAAATTTAGTTTTTAGTTTATAACTACATTGAAAATAAGACGTTACTAACAGAATTTCATTTACAATAATCGAATTATATACATTTGGAAAAAAATGCTCATCCAAATATGGAATTGATTGAATATTGAATTGGACTATAATTTTTGGTTGCAGAATTTTTCTAAACTTTTCCCAGCGATATTCAGAAAGTAATATTTTCTGAGAGTATCTTTTGTTATAAGATCATACAATTTCTTTTCAAATCTTACAACTAAAAAATAAGAAAAGTACTATTAAATATCAGATTAAATCAAATGTGATTCAGAATTTCTTAAGAGCAACAATTTTATCAATTTCTAGAAGAGAGGCAGAAAAGTTAAACAATAACAATATCAATGTATATTTATTATTTTGTAAGAAAATGTGGAAATTTTACAATACATTTCTATCAATTTATATTTAGTTTTTGAATTATAAATACTGCTAATTCAATTCAACTTGTTACTTTGGGATCTTAAATGAGATTCTCAGAATTATGATTTTTACTCGCTGATGATTCATTTCAATTACAGAATTAGATTTTTAACTTTCTGAATATCATCGGGAATATCATCAAATGATAATTCTGCAAATGCAAATAGTAATTTTCTAAATAACAACTGAAAATGATAAACGTTTGTGTTGTTTACAAAAAACACAATTTTTTATGACTTTTAGATATCATGAATTTTATTATTATATTATTATTATGATATTATGAATTTTAGATATCAAATAATCGAATATTCAATTTAATATCATGGAAACTGTAACAGAATGCACAATTTATTTATTTATTCAAATCGAAACAATGTCGTAAAATCCAGATTCTACATAGAATTTGTTTGGTGAAAGAAACCCATACAACCCTTGACATGTGGATATAATAGATTACATAAATATAATATTTGGGCAGCAATGTTGACCTAAAGTAACCCTTCGCCAAACATTTCGTATAACTATTATCATAATATCCCAATGATACGGGTGCTTTATGCTTCATATGTCTGGCCTGAGCAAAGATATAAATCAAAAGATAAACCTTACAAATATACCAAGTGTAGCCTTTAAAATTTCTATAAATTTCAAAGCTCTTTGATTTTGAATAAATTTTATTTGAGAAATTGATATATTTCAATAAAAATATATGTATTTATACCCTGATATTGATTAAAGATATAAAATAAGTTATTATGGAAATGAAACGTTCTGTATTGAAAACACTTTTGTGGGCCATTGAAGGAAAATAGGAACAATTTATCTTGTTTGCCATGGATGAAAATGCATTCAGGATAAATGATGGCAAGGAATTTCAACTGCCAGAGAAACATAAGAGTGCATGATCTTCAGCATTTACGTCATGTTAGTGTAATCAATTCGAGATCCTATTTTCATAAGTAAATACCAGATCAGATTATCCATTTAATTATACTGGGGTTTCTTGTTTTCTTTTATAACATTCGATTTCTATTTTAAATGCACGTAACAGTTATCCTAAACAGCATATTAATATTAATCACGTATACGCTTAAGACATTGAGAATTCTTAAAAGGACATTTTCTGTACTAACAACAATTATTTATCATCCTATGGGATTAACATTCATTTGACAAATCTGAATTTTATTTTGTTTTTTTTTGCGATTCTAAAATGTTATGCTTTCTGAATTAGAACCAGAAAATGAAAATGTATAAATTTTGTTAATAATGCATTTAAATGAAATACAAAATGAATACTGTAATTTAAGTTAACACAAATTTTTATTTTGAGATTTGATATTTTCTTGGAGGCTTGCCATAAAATTTGTAAAATTAAACAATAATTTATAATTCTAATTTCTTTCATTTGAAATATAATATAATCGTATTAAGAAAGAAAATTATAAATGAAGTTATAAAAGAAACTCTCGTTCAATGGGAAACTTTTAATAAAATATGAAATTAAGTGAAACTCTAGACCGTAATCTGAAATTTTAATTTGATCCCGCGCAACGTCCTGGAAATAAATGCAATTAATTCAGTGACACTTTTACTCGCGCTTTAATTTATTCTCTTCGACCTCGTCCTGAAACTTTGAGCAAAAAATAGTTTCATTGAAAAAAGTATGAAACGGATTCCACAATCCACGATTTGCACTGCACATAAAACACAAACTTGAATAAAACTTTAAATCTTTCAATTCATCTTCTACGAAAGTTGCCAACAAAATTATCGTATTCTTATCTCATTGCATTGTTAAAATAAAATGAAATTTTAGCACTACGTCATAGTTTCATCCGGAATTTTACCAATGTAATAAATTTCTTACTTTCTCAAAGGAGGAGATATTGAGGGTTCTGTGGTAAATATAAAACTTTTCCAGAAGCACGATTGCATCAATCTCGTGTTGCTATCCCCAGGGATTAAAATTTGCATGCGATCCTCGAACTCGTCCGACTGTCCCCTTAATCCGGCCAGATACGTGCAATGTAACTCTCAACTAATAAAGACAACTTTTTTCCTTTTTTTGCGATGAACTCGTTCGTTCATCGTTCATCAATTGCAGACACGTTCTCTTCGCATTCATCACATGCAGACTTATTAATGTGCTTCAATTATAACGATGTCTGAACGTTTGAATCGTTTAGTTTTTAGTTTCTTGCGTCTTCCATTATATTGACACATGATTCAATCTTCATTAATGTCCAACTACGAAAACTAATCTAAATTTTTATTGGTATAATAAAAATTACGGGAACGTTAAATATTGGTATATAATAAAACATTCGGTTTTTTGACAAGAAAAAGAATTTGTTAATTACTTGTCTCTTATTGCTATTTGCTAATTATTATTGCTCTTCTTAAACAACAAATTTATATTCATCAATAACGCATTCACCACAATTGATATCAGCTAACTTTTCAATTTCATTGAAAGGATTCTGAACTCGAAAAACGTGACGATAATTTTGATGCAAGGAAAAAATATTTGAGTTTTCATGTTCTATTTTATCAAATTCAACTTCCTTTCTAAATTTTACCCTAAAGGAGTACCTCATTTTATATCCCCTACAAAACTTTTTTGAGATAAAAAATCATCATTTTTTAGTTATTTTCTGTCCAAACAAATAATATTTTTCACGGAAGGAATATCAGTTTATGTAAAATGTGCTGTAGAAAATTTTCAATTTTTGAATTAGTAATATAAATTCAAATTTGCAGTATAAAATTGTAATTAAGCAAGTAGCAAATGTTATTTAGATTGTTATATGTAATTCAATGTGCGTTAATTGTAACTCTGGATTGGTAAATATAATTGAGAAAGTATAATTTAGAAACGATGAAATGTATTTCAGATTTAGTGCCATTTTACGTTAAAAAACAATTCAGTTTTTGAAATACATAATTGTCTGTACTACTGCTTTTATAGTAATGACATTGTTATTAATGTAGCAGTAATTATTGCTGAGTTTGCTTATACATGTAGAGCTTTCTGAATGGCAGAAGACAATTTCTGAATTACATTTCATGAATCTGAATTAAATTTATAGCATTCTAAATTAAGTGTCATTTACTGGAACGAATTTATAAATTCATCTAATTACATTCTTGCTTTTCCGAAATTTAATTGATGCTTTCTGAATTGCAACTGGAAATGTTTAAGATTTACTATTTTATCATTGTGCCAATGGTTGGACTTTATTTCAGAAATATAATGAAAATATAATGAAAATTACTTTTAAAATTTGTCAGCTTCTTGTTATATTTCTTCTATCGGATATATATTTTAATATTGTCCATATTAAACAAATGTTTTGGTATATTTTTGTCTTTTCATTAACATATAGCATAGACCTAGATGAAATAGAATCTTGAAATAACATTTTAAATACACTTCTAGAAAATGCACACTATAAAGTTGCAGACACTCAAGAAAGGACAACTTGCAAGCACCATTTCATTTATCAAAAAGTTTCTAGTACGTTGGCACTGCAAATAAATGAATTGCATGATAAATCGTACAACTTGCTAGTAAGTATCAACACACTTGAAGTTTACAAATAAATGAAGTCGCTCCCACAGTTTCTGCACTTTTGCGAAGTGGACGAAGAAACGCCGAGTGCTTAAAATTGTTGCGCGCTGCCAAATTCGCGCGCTGAGAGCTCGTTGATTTCGCCGTTTCACCGAGCTTATTCCAGCTTTCAGTCGCCATAAATAGCATTTAGCACGCTACAAATATATTCGAGGGCACTTATAGGCAGAAGAAAGAGGAGCAGAGCGTACTTGAAATTATCGAGAATAGTAGTAACCGGTCGTTCAGCAGGAAAAACGCACGCCGCCGACTTTTCCGTAGATTACATCAATGATAAATTACCATCCGTAAAGGTCAAACGTGAAAATCGATTTGAACAATACGATGTGTACGGGTGCTCAGCCGGCAGCAAGTCAATGGCAATTTGGCCGCGAGCGCGTCCGCGAAGGAAACACTTCACAGAGGAAAACCCGAAGGATTGCAAAATGTCGCGCGCGAATGCGCTGCATGCGAAAATATATGCAATTGCCATGCATGCGGGAGTATTTATAAGTTTCACTTTAACGCACAGTATTTGTGTTTTTCTGCACCTATGCACTGATTGTGTGTTCGTTGTTTGGCCTCAAGTTTCCACATTGTTTCATAGTTCAAGGAGAGAGTGTAGATTATATAATTTAACCTTCTATTTATTATGGTTGTGTAAGGTTACGTTTTGGACGAACTGAATTCTGATAGTGTAATTATCTGGATGTATTTTAAGGAAACAATTTCTAGTGAAGTATCTTGCTTGTATTTCGTTAAAATTTAATATCTTAACTATCTTTTTAAACTATAATCAAAAAGGGAGAATGAAATACCTACTCCAAATTAATGAAAAAGATTTTGCTGTTTCTTTGAATACTTTCATTCTGAACAAAATATTGTTTCAACTTTTTTTCACAAAATGATTGCATATTGCTTCATAATGAATATAAATGGAAGGATAATGAAATCCTAAAGTTAAATATGTTTTTCATAACTAATACTTCAATGCTATTTTAATGTTTAAACTGTTTTATAAAAAATCATAATTTAGAATTATAAATAATGCAATATTGGTGCAAATAGAAGGATTATAATATATTTTATTAATTTTGCAAACTTACTTTTCAACTAAAATTGGTACCTTAAAATCGCAGATTTTGTTTCTATAATCAACTGAAATTCATTATTTATTATTAATGTAAATAACTGTTTGATACTTACAATTAGGTGGTTCATAGAACTTATATCAATTTAAATGGAAGAATAATGTAACATATTTATTAATGTCTCAATTTACCTGTAAAACTAAAATTTCTCTTTTATTCATAAATAATTTTCTAATGTGTTTACTATTTAAACAGTTATTGATAGAAGCAGTACATTTATGAATTATGAACAAATCATGAAGTAATTCTTGACCATAATATGCACATACATATATAGAACCATTAAGCTTTGTAGAAACTTCTCTAATGACCAAACTCACTATAAAAATTAAGTCATCAAACAGAACTTCATGTTCATAAATGAACAAGTTTTATGCTCAAAAGACCAATTAATGTCAATTTTGATAACAATTTCAAAATATGATATCTATGTAAAATATCACCAAAGAAAATAAATTATTATTAATTAGATGCATTTCAACAGAAATCCAATAATCAACCGAATAAATCGCAACATAATTAATTAATTTCAGAATTTGGAAACTATCAAAGAGAGCTGCCGAATGTTTTATTCATTAATCAGGGATGAATGAAAGCTTTACACAGGAATTTCATATAGCAACATGTCACATAATATTCCATCGCATTTTTGATGCATATGAATATTCAATTTCAATTTAATTAAAATTGTATCTCGAAATTTGTAAAATATTGATATGTGGGTGAAACAGTAGTTTATTAACTATTTTATACAGCTTCCGTAATGCAAACATAGTGGTTAGCAAATATATATTTATTTTAAAATATAATTATCTATCACAAACGTAGGTGTTTATAATTACCAATTACTAATATAATAACTAACATTGAAATTGAATTTCAAAATTGTAGTTATAACTACAAATAATTAAATTATTATTACAATTATTACCTCAAATTATAAATGAAATTTTCGTTTGTGTCTGCTTTTATATTCCATCAATTTTAGAAATTTTACAAAAAGATAAACATTACACAACAAAGGATTTTATTATTAGGAAGTAAACTCACCTGTTTTTCCTCCTTTAATTCAGGTTTTTGAAGTAGATAATTTGAAAAAAAAAAATTAATGATTAAATGAAGAATGCAGAATCAGATACTAGACATTCACATTGTTTCTGTTCCAGTTATTGCATATATTTTAGTCCAGAAAAAATGTTGTTTATTCTTGTAATACAACATTTTTTTTTATACTGACCATCAGCCAAAAAATTTGCAATAATTCTATAACATGAACCAAATATTGTTTGAATAAAATTATTGCTATGGCTTATTTAATTTTTTTTTCATTATATAAAATATTATTTATGGAATTTGTTATTTACTATGTGGGGCAATATTCTTTAACAATTATGAAAATAATTATTATATGCTAAAATGTAACTCCTTAGAAAATATAGTCCTTTAATGTAAGACACATACTAAATCAAAATCAACATGTTTAGTGGTTTCATATCAAAGGTAAATTGAAATTGACAATTGATTAATGATGTATTGATCGGTAAATTTTGCTGCTGATTATTGACGCGTATCCAGGCCATTCATAATGATGTGCGCCCACGAAGTCGGCGACTAGTTGCGCGTGAAATTAATTAGAAGAGATTCGGTCGCGGCTTTGTTTGTCGAAAATTAATTGCAATCATCAACGAGGCTTAATTTAGCAAGCGGCACACCGTTCAACGGGCGTAAACTCCCCGGCAATTTGGATTTGCGCGCAAATATCGAGCAAAGTCTGCGCTGCGCGCCGTGGAACGAGATCGCAACGGTATCAACTCAAATGTGTTCCATTAGGGTCCACAGTTTACGCAGACGGGCGTAAAAAAGCATTGTTCCCTTATTTGGCTCTCGATGTTTTTCACGCTTGTTAGTCGCACGTCGAGCACTTTTAGTTCGCTCATTGAGACGCCATATCATTTCCATTCATTTAGTCTCCTTGGTACATTCCATTTTGATGAGTTTCACCCCTGTATGAAGGGGCATCCAAAATTTTGGGCGCGTATACAGTCTTGTTATCCTTATGTGATGGGAATAGATAGGAATAGGGGTTTTGGATAAATGTTTTTCTACTAGAATATAAATTGAGATGGAAGGAAGAATACGTCATTATCCTAGTCCTATCCATAGTCCACTTTGCATTTTAGTTTGTTCTGGTCTTATAACCAATTTTTCATACAGTCTGGAGATCTTAACTTGGATGAGAATATCATCTTTAAATTTATCTTTTTTTAAGCTTTAGTGATAATTTTAAATTTACCACAAATTGCTTGTATTACAGGTAGGAAAAATACAATATAAATTTGAAATTCAAGTAGTACTTATATTTAAGAAAGAAAATATGACGTAAGGATGTTATGCACATCGCCAATGACCAATGAGAGAGTGATATCCCCTTTATAGCAAGAATTATAGATATGTGAAATTTTAAAGAAATAGCACTCTTATATTTTGTGATCTTATTGATGATATGATAATATTATGATAATTTTGACGTTGTTGTTTGATTGATTTTCTGACGTATCCTTTTTATTTATTTATATTTATTATTTAACTATCTTGTTGGTCTTTCCGCTATTTATTTATATTTTTCATGATAACTTGAAATTTTATGATCCGTTAATATATTGAAAAATAGGTTTGATATTCATTTCAATGTGATCGTTGATTATATTAATGTTTTTTGATTTGGCTTCTTCAATTTCGTGGTATTCTAAAAGTGTCATTTTGTATCCTTTGTGTGTTTCATGTAGTAGTTTTATGAAGAAGACAAATCGTCGCCGAAAATCGATTAGGAGAAGAAAAATATAACATCACAAAATATAAGTTAAATACTATTCCTTTTAAAATTCACTAACTTTTATCTTATAATGAATAACTTTAATTAAATTAAAGATATCATCAATGCATGTTAGTTTGCACTCAAAATAAAATCTTCATACAGGCTGGATATCTAAACATTTGGCATAGAATACCATCTTTGTATTTAAAACTTCTCCTAGCTTTTAGTTGATATTTAATTTTTACGGCAGATTTCTTGTCGAAAAATATAATTTAAATTTAAAATTCAAGTAGCACTAACTAACAAGCTAACAAGCTTACTAAAAGGAAAAATGGTTGAGTGACACTTCACCAATGGCTAATGAGAGAGAGGTATATCCTTTGTGGCATCAGGTAATGGTATCAAGGCTGTATTTTAGTTTTCTGATACAGTTCTTATAACACTCATTGACGTATGAATATCTTAACTGTTGTTATAAATGCGAATACCACCTTAATCTCTTTCTTTTGCAAGATGACCAGTGACCATTGAGAAAGTTGTATCCTTTTTTATGGCAACACTTCACTTTAGAATCCTTATAATCCTATATCCTAATTTCTAGAAGAAATTATAATTTTTCAATAGTATATATTTTTGAAATTCGGTTTGATCAAGATCTTGAAGATATCCACACTATATTTATGACCAATATATTTGCAGACGATATCAGAATATCCTTACATTTAGTGATATTTTTGATAACTTCTGATAGTAATTACTACCGATTATTAATTATTACCTATAGAACTCATAAAGTCTAACATTACAAATTTTAGACAAACATCCATCAGATTACTATTCAAGAGAAATTTCTAGTGTTACAAAATATCCCCCAGCTTTAGAATAATTTGAGGCTAAAATGGCGGATTTAAGTTTAACAAATTTTTCCGCCTTTTAAACCAAATGGTACAACTTCATGAACCATCCATGTATCCCATGCCTATAATTTCGCCATCCAACTAAACTCTCAGAAAACCGGAGTCATTCCACTCCTTGTGAGTTCATCGCTTGACTCCATGGGCCATGTCGTGCCGTCTGTCACAAGAAGACGCGTTTTTTCCTCAGTTGTGCATTTACCATTCCGGCCGTCAGCAGCAGGGCGAAATACGAGCGGGTGCTTTGCTTAAATTCGAAATGAATGCGAATGAAAAGGCATGGCGCAATCGAGTGGTCGCAGTTGGAGTCACTCGCCGGCGAAATATCATTCGAAACCTGTCATCTTTTCATGCCAGCCGCGAATAAAAATAAATGAAAATGCCATCTTGACTTTCGTCGTTATTTTATTTCTTTATCATCGCGTGGAGTGCTTGGATTCATAGCAATTTGTCCGCCTGGCAGGTCACGCCAAAAGAATGGGAAAAAAACTTCCTCCACACCCGGCGACGACGACGACGACTGGATCATCATTTGGGTTGAATTACACTCCGGCTTTTGCGTGATGCATTTAATTAAGTTATTTTTAAATTGCACTCGTTGTTATTGCGCAAGAATCGTTGCCATGTAACCGAGTGCAAGAAGATATAATGGAACAATGCAATAATTGGCATTGATTTAATTAATATTGCGTAATTGAATGGACAAAATGCTCAACGATCAATACATGGATTCATGTTTCGCAAAATTATGCAAAATGAAATGAATGTTAAATTAAAGCGCATATTCATGTAAATTGTGATTTTGCTTCAAACCTTTTTGATACAAGAGAATATATTTTCGTGCGTAATCGTTTTAAATGTTATTATATGATGAATATGTGCAAATATTGATTTGAGTTCAGATTAAAATTAATGCAAATCATTTTCAAGCCAGATATTTTAATCATTTAATGAACCAGAATTAATCAATTGACAAAGGGAATACATTATATCATATATTTATATTAGCACTATAACAATAGTTTTTATTATTGATGGGAAGGTTTTTATTATTGTCATCACTCTGTTTAGTGCAATAAATTTCTGTTTGTAAATGCAAATACAAACGATTTATTTCACTTGTTTTATAAAACATAAATTCTCGATTTTAGTAAAAATTGAAATATAAAATCAAATTTCAATGTACAGCCTTAAATATTTTTTCAATAGAGCGGAAAAACTTTTTTCCAAAGTACCTTCACTTTCTTCAAGCTTTGTTCGTAATTATTACAAAATTTAAAAAAAGAACAAGTGTAATTTTTTCAATGAAATATTAAAGTAGCAAATGAATTTCAGTGAAATCAGTGAATTCTAATCTAGGAAATATCACTAGTTCAAAATGGATTAAATGTAATTAAAAAACTGTCAATTGAAATTCAGATTGCAATATAATTCAAATTTTATTGGATAAGTTGTTTTATGCAGTATTTGTAAACTGGGCGATAAACTGGGACTAATTTTCTTGTTTCAATAGGGAATCCTCAAAACGGTTAAAAATGTTGATAAATCTAATTAGGCATTCTGTCTTTTATAGAGATAAAAGCATCATAACATTTTAATTCCGCAAAATCAAGTCCATAATATTGTTTATTCGTAAAACATCGTTTAATTTATTATTTCTTGAAATCATGAGTATAAGATGTTTTACTGTTATAAAAGGAATTAAATTATCAGATTATATTTGCATTAAACTAAAATTTGGATGCCTCCCTTATAAATATCCAAAAATTATAAGTTTGTTTGTTGTGCAAATAACACGAATAATATCAAAAAAATAATAATAATATATGTATTTAATGGCTAAAATAACACGATTAACCAGAACTGGTTAAAAGTTTTTAATCTGAGAAATTATTACTTATTTACAAAAAATTTTTTAATGTTAAAATCTGTGCCAGTACTTTTTATAGCTAACTCGATAACCAAATTGTAAATTGTTTTTTTTTTGGAAAAATGTTATCTGTCAAATTATAAAAAGAGTCAAGGAATAAATTAAATTAAGGACTAATAAATTATAAGTAACGTGATATGTTCAAATACCCAAAAATATCTTTGCTTTTGCAAAAATTTGTTACAAAAACCCCATCCTCCCTATTTTAAGTAAAATACAATTGTTTGTTATGTAAGAGCAGGATTAAAAAATTAAATAGCAAAGATTTATTTTTTGGGAAATATCTGTCAAGTACAGTATAATGTCAACTCATCCGCAATATAATAAAATTAGAACGAAAACATGAATTGAACGTTATGAAAATTTATTGTTCATACAGCCATTTCCAGCCTCCATGTATAAATAAATTTAATCAAATCATTTTTAATCTAATTACACTCACGAAGCAGAAAAAACATTATTTATGATATGCATGTTTTCTCATTGTGCTCTACATTTTTACGTGTCTTCCCGTTCTCGGCCGTACAACAAAAAAGCCTCGGGCCAAGAGATTAGCGCGCGAACAAAAATGCGAACGCAATGAATGGAACAGCAGGACCTCGCAAAATATAAAAGAAAATTTATATAATGTTGCTCGGCTTGCTCTCTCTCACTCGTGCGCGCACAAAACGTAATCATCCTAATGTGAACTTTAATTTTTTGATGTTATAAATTACCGTCGATGGCGGCGCTGCGATGAGAGCGTCGAGGCGCGAATGCCTTCAGGACTTTGGGCTCATTTGCGGAGAGGTAATTCGCTGCCATCCAATACTTCCTTGCAATACATGGATGGTTTCGCGCGGCGGAAGCGGCGCGTTTTGCGCCAGGGATTGGGTTGTGCGCCTCGGGCGAAAAATAAACTTGAGGTGTTTCCACGGCGAGGAAATTGCGGAAATGTGCCCAAATAGGAGTATAAGTAAAAGTCGATGTTATATACGCTAATGCAGAAGCGTGATATCAGAACTTCTAGGATGTAATTTGGGGCAATTTTTGTTTCAATGTTTTATGAGTCTTCCTTTGAGATACTAAAGATATTTTGACATTTATGATGCTTCATTTATGTTTTAGATTATAATTATGCTAATTAGTGTTCATCCTTTTAAAATATGAAAAGCATAATGAGTTCTTCTATCTAGTAGTTATTTATTTAAAACTTTATTAACAGTTGGTACTATACATACAAGTTACAATTTGACCAAATATTCCAGGATAATGAGTTATTCCGTGTTTTTATTTTATTTTTAGCAATTTAATGCTTGTGCCCAATTTCTGCACCAAAGCGTCGTTTGCAGAAGAAGAGAGAGTAGGCAGTCTTCAAACTTTTAATCTACTTTTTCCATCTAGGATCAAATCAATTTATATCATCATTTTCTACCTCTTTTACGTGTCCTAGTTTGAAGATAAAAAATATCTACTATCGCGAAAGTAACCACTGTGAAAAATTTAAAATCTTTTAGCTAATCAATTATTCTGGAACAAAATAGAAACCAAAAATGCACGGTGTGAAGTGAAAACGTCAACAGGAGCGTTTAGACGAAATACAATTTATAATTACCACGCAAAAACAGAGTGTTTAAGTGAGAGCTGAAATCATTCCTTTTAAAAGGGTTTTTTAATCATCAAAATCGGTCAAATAGTTCTCGAGTTATTGGAAAAAACATTTCTAATGGAAATTTACATTGCGGCCAAAGATGCACCTGTTACATAATAAGTTACAAGTAATGTATCAGTTTTGTTTGCATTCCTCGCATTCCTCGCAACCCTTTCCTATTGTTCATCATTGCAACTGTTTACTTGCTACTGTATGTTTTCTATTCTATTTGAAGTTCATTGTTGTGGTTATTACTCAGCACTTTCTTCGATGCATGCACTCAATGCACCTGCAGCTGTCAATCAAGTTCATTCGAAACGAACTAGTTCTCTTTTCACATTTTCATCAATATCTCCGAAACGAATGATCCATATGCCTTCAAATTTTCAGGGATTGTTTACAATATATTGATTGACATATTTAGCGATTTGCAATAACGGGAATCAATTTGTTCATAAATTATTAAGGTTTATAATTAGAATTAATTTTTCTTAGTTCAAACGCGACTTTCTCGCAAACGGCCGATTTCCACCAAATTTGGAATATAAACTAATAACACCAAGATGCTTAACATATTGTGAGTGGAAAAGTTGTAAAATGACCGGGGGTGGCACGTAACTATGGAAAAACGAAACAATTAGTCAATTATTTTGTTCTACTTTCAATCGATTCATTTGACATAATCAAATGTAGCCCTAAATGCTACTCATAGATCATGATCTCTCTGAACCGAATTTACCCGAAAGTTACAAACCAGCTCGTTTCACTCCCTATAATTTTTTCCACAGCGCGCCAAAAGAAGTTTTCACTTCAATAATTCATTTTTTTAAGATTTGAAGTTGACTTATGTCATTGGTGTTTTGAAAAGATGAAAAACTATAAGGAAGTTTTCCCATGGCGTGGCTGAAGGTTACTTGCCAATAATGTCCAAACAAAACACGTGAAAAATCAATAGAATTAAACCCGCTTCGACAGGCATATGTTATGAAACCAGACGAGCCAGACGAGTCGAACGACGACGTGAAAACGTAAGAAAGCAAAC
>JARJDZ010004489.1:0-30224 GCA_030264555.1 Aleochara sp. GC000083 | reverse complement strand
TTTTTTCTTCGAACGCGATTTCTGGTCTCCCCATTGGCAAAAGGGCATAAACCCATAGATTTTTGGAAAGTGCTCATCAAGACCTACAATTTGGTTCTAACTTTAGTTTAATTCGTGCAACCATTTAAAAGTTATACGCAGTTAAATGAGCGAAAAAAGCGAACATTTTGCATGTTTTTTGTTCTAGACCGTTTTCGTTTATCATCATTCGCAATGAGTTAAAACTAATTACAAGTTCACTTAATGATCGAATGCAATTCAACTAAAGCTGCACGCAGATGAGAAGTTGATGTGGGGGCGGGGGCGGCTGTTCCGGACGGTCGGTCGGCGGTAAAAACCCAAACCGGAAGCGGTTTAAATGTTTCGTTAAATGGGAAAGTTTAGCGGCATATACTTCAGTCGCTCGTTCAATTTGGCCGAATGCATTCGCGCATCATGGAGGTCAGCGCGTATTGTGCCGCCGCCCCCAACACACAGGACGCAAATAGAGGAATTTATTTACGGCTTAATTCCCCGCAGGATTTGTCGGTTAATTTACTCGCCAGTTTCGGTGGGCTGCTTTCTGCCGCCCCCCAGCGACGAAACTATTTTAGCATACATCGCGGTAAGTGTGCGATAAGGTGCGGTGGGTGGCGTTTTGGGGGCGGCAAGCGTCTCCAAACAATCGTCGCAGTTCAATGATGTTGGTATAGTTATTTAGTTAATTGCGCCGAAATTGGCTCATGATGTACACTATCTACTCATTACTGGATGCTAGGTACGTGTAATTACACTTTAAGTGAAGTTCAAGAAATGTTCAAGTAATTTCCCGAGGAATTTTCATGAAGAGAAATGAAATTTGTTGATTTTTCCGAAGAATTTTCTGGGTGAGAGTTTTGTTTCTCGTTTTTATGTTAATGTTTACTAAATTTGCAATATTTCGCAAACTATTTAAGATATTTAAAATCTGTAAAAAGCTAAAGATTACCAATTAATTACACTAAATAATTGCCCTAATAAACTTTTTTATAGCTAGTTTAGTTTAGAAGATACATGTTTTAAAATTTGACAAAAGATTTTTTAAATGTTATATTACGCTTGAAAACAATTAGTTCAATTTTTGTCTATAACTTGGCTAAAAATTAATATATTTTGGAAATTTTCTATTTAAATTATAAACAATTTAATAACAAATAGTATAGTTCTTGTTAATATTGAGAAGAATGAATAATTATTAATCAAATTGTCTAGAAACTATTTCAAATATAATTCATTAGTTTATAAAATCTAATTTAATATTCGTATCATTGTTTAATAACTAATTATTCAAATTTTAAATTGTTATACCTATTTGATACAGAAATAACTGCCGTTTAAGCTGGTAAAAGTTCCATTTGAATTTTCACAATAGATTCGATGATATAACGTTTCAAATTTACAGAATGAAAATTTTGCGATGATTGACGTAATTAGCGATAACTCGACCAAAAATTATGCAAATTAGTTGAATTTTTTGCCATTCTGTTCAGAATATACCAATGCATCAATAAGTCATAGATTTGTACCAATTAATAAAGTACATTAATTGAAAAAAATTCCTGAAGTCAAGAATTTGAAATTCTGTTTATTACTCAAACAACTTACAGTTTTTGTTTGATTATTTATTAACTAATTATTCAAATTTCAAATTTTTATACGAGTATGATACAGAAAGAAGTGTTCTTTAGCCTGGCAAAAGCCACATATAAATTTTCAAAATAGTTTCGATGCTATAACGTTTCAAATTTTCAAAATAAAAATTTTGCAACGGTTGACCTACTTAGGCATACCTCGGTCAAAATTTGTGCAAATTGGTTGAATTTTCTGTTATTTTGTTCAGAATATACCAATGTATCAATAAATCATAGATTTGCATCAATTAATCAAGTTCACTAATTAAAGAAAAATTCCTGAAGTCAGGAATTTGAAATTATGTTCATTATACAAACAACTGAAAGTTTATGTTCGATTATTTGTTAACTAATTATTCAAATTTCGAGTTTTCACATCTGTATGATACAGAAAGAAGTGTTCTTTAACATGGTAAGAACCCCATATAAATTTTCAAAATAGATTCGATGCTAGAACGTTTCAAATTTTCAAAATAAAAATTTGGCGATGTTTGACCTACTTACGCATAGCTCAGTCAAAATTTGTGCAAATTAGTTGAATTTTCTGTTATTATGTTCAGAATATACAAGTACATCAACAAATCATAGATTTGTACCAGTTAATCAAGTACACTAATTAAAAAAAATTCCTGAAGTCAGGAATTTGAAATTATGTTCATTATACAAACAACTGAAAGTTTATGTTCGATTATTTGTTAACTAATAATTCAAATTTCGAGTTTTCACATCTGTATGATACAGAAAGAAGTGTTCTTTAACATGGTAAGAACCCCATATAAATTTTCAAAATAGATTCGATGCTATAACGTTTCAAATTTTCAAAATAAAAATTTGGCAATGCTTGACCTACTTAGCAATAACTCGGTCAAAATTTATGCAAATTAGCTGAATTTTCCGTCATTTTGTTCAGAATATACCAGTGCATCAACAAATCACAGATTTGTACCAGTTAATCAAATACATTAATTGAAAAAAAATCCTGAAGTCAAGAATTTGAAATTATGTTCATTATACAAACAACTGAAAGTTAATGTTTAATTATTTATTAACTAATTATTCAAATTTCGAGTTTTTACGTTTGTATGATACAGAGAGAAGTGTTCTTTAACGTGGCAAAAACCCCATATAAATTTTCAAAATAGATACGATGCTATAACGTTTCAAATTTTCAAAATAAAAATTTGGCGATGCTTGACCTACTTAGCAATAACTCGATCAAAAATTATCCAAATTAATTGATTTTGATGTCATTTTGTTCAGAATACACCAATACATCAATAAACCTCAGCTTTAATCCAATTAATCATGCCAAATAATTAAAAATCCTACCTTAAGTCAAGCAGTCGAAATAATTTCCACGCTCCAAACAACAGACAGTTTTTTGCACATTATGTCCTCGCGAACCGACACTCCCGACGCGAAATTCCGTCCAAATTACAGAGAAATATCTACCGATCACTTGGCTGCAAACCCCATCAAAATCCGCCAATTATTCGCGACGCGACGCGGCTTTAAACCGAACGCGTATTTGCACAAGTCTTCTCCACCGCATGGCAAATTCCATTCATAATGTTTACGCTCACTTCAATTCGTTCACCTTCCGTTCTGCGTCCGGTTGCGATACGTGATAGCCGTGCGTATTTTCGCAAGAGAACAACACACCGCGTTTGCGATTCCGAATACTGCGAACGCGCGTTCGCGAATGCGACCGTAAATCAAACGCGTCACTTTGCGCACTGCGATCTGAATGAAACGGGTTGCTGCACGTCGGACGATGAATCGGATAGATTATATTGCGAATGCGAATTTGAATTTATCGAGAGCACTCGGCATTCGAGAGCTCTTCATCGACGAAGATCTCGAGAATCGAACACTTATAATACGCACATTAGCGTTCAGCGACGCTTGCACAATGATGCAACAGTTTTTTCAGGTTACGGAGCGTCAATGAGTCTAGTAACCGTAATTTTAGTGCGAAGAATCGTGTGGTAGCATTGGGTACCGCACGGTAGTGCTATTACATTAGGGAATATAGAGATTTCTCCCTCCTTACTACTGCGCCCAGTAGGAATGTATGGCCGTCCTTGTTTGGTACGGTCATAATTCACACCCGGTCTCTCTTCCCCTCAAGTGAACTGTGAACTCTGTAGGGATTCAACTCCAAAAATCTATGTATGAAATGATTATTTGTTTTTTGACTTAGGTTACTGATAATTTGTGTTTTTTGGCTTTCGATCGTCCTCGAAAGCCAAAACTACTGATGCGATTTTAATTCTGAAAAAGGCATTTCGTAGAGGATGAAATGCGCTTTAATATTGTTGAATTACATTTTAACATTATGAAGATTTTCGTGGAGAAAATTCAGTTGGAAAATCCAATTTCCATCCCAAATTTCGTTTATTTTCTATATTATTGTTTATATTTTCTAAACTATTCAAGATATTACATATATGCAAAGTTTGTGTTATAAAGGATTAAATTTCCTTTTGTTTGGTCTTATTGGATTTGAAATATCTTTAAAGGAAATGGTAAATTTTTGATACCGAAAATTTGCAAAAACGCCTGGAAAAACTCTAACTTTAAGGAACGATTACGTGGAAACTATTTGTGCGATTTTCATTTTCTAAAGTGTATTTTGTAGATAATTAATTATTCTTTAAAACGCTTCTATTTGATATTCCTAGCTATAAAATTTCTACAGAGAAAATGGATTATTAAAAAATGTCATATTTAATCACAATTTTTTGCGTGACAACCATATTGTTTTTAGTAATTACAAAACTACATACGATATTTCTAATATTTAAAGTTCATATTATTAACCATTAAATAACCTTTAATATGACCTAGTTAGATTTAAAATATTCATTATAGAAATAGTTAATTGTTAATATCAAAGTTTGGCTAAAAAATTTCACCATCAACAAAAACAATTATTTTAAATGACGATTACTCGGAAAATTTTCATGCGATTTTCATTTTGAAAAATGCATTTTATTGAAGATTAATTGCTCCTCAAAATGCTTCCATAGAATATCTATAGCTAAAAAGCTTGATGGAGAAATTATACTATTAAATAATCTCAAATATAACCCCAATTTTTTGTTAGTTAATTATATCGTTGTTAATAATTACAAAACTAGCTATGATATTTCTAATATTTAAAGTTCATATTGTTAATTATTAAAATATCTTTAATTTGACCTGGTTGGATTTAAAATATTCATTATGGAAATGGATAATTGTTGCTATCAAACTTTGGCTAAGAAATTTTACCAGCAACAAAAACAATTATTTTAAAAGTCGATTACTCGGAAACTTTTCATGTGATTTTCATTTCGGAAAATGCATTTTGTAGAAGATTAATTGCTATTTAAAATGCTTCTATGGAATATCTATAACTAAAAAGCTTCATGGAGAAATTGTACTATTAATAAAACTCAAATTTAACCCCAATTTTTTGTTACTCAACTGTATTGTTGTTATTAATAGCAAAACTAATTACGATATTTCTAATATTTAAAGTACATATTATTATCTATTAAAAAACCTTTAATTTGGTCTTGTTGGATTTGAAATACTCATGATGGAAATGGTTTATTATTAGGGTCAAACTTTGCCTAAAAAATTCTAACACCAGTATAAACAATTATTTTAAAAGATGATTCCTCGGAAACTAACTGCGCGATTTCCATTTTGGAAATTGCATTTTGTAGAATATTAATCACTCTTTAAAATGCTTCTATCGGATATCCATTGGCAAAAATCTTGTTGGAGAAATTGTACTATCAAAAAAATTCAAATATAACCCCAATGTTTTGTTTGCCCACATATTATTGATAATTATTGGAAAACTAATGAACATATTTCTAATATTTAAAGTACAGATTATTAATCGTTAAAAGACCTTTAATTTGGTCTACCTGGACTGGAAATATTCGTGATAAAAATGGTTGATAATGAATATCAAACATTCTCTTACAAATCTTTCATTTTATATACAATCGACCAAAACAATTAATTTGGAAGACAATTACTCAAAAACTATATGTGCGATTTCTATTTGCAAAAAAGCATTTTGTAGAAAATTAATTGCTCTTTAAAATGCATCTATTTGATTTTCATATGTAGAAAGTTTTACTGAAGAAAATGCACTAACAAATGAAGTTCAATACGAAACTCAATTTTAATTTGTTACAAATATTATTGCTAATAATTATTAAAATGTTGAACGTATTAATAATATGTGCAGTTTATGTTATTAACAATTAAATTATCTGTAACTTGACATATTTGAACATAAGATATCTCGATTAGAAACGGTTATTTTGGAAATCAAAATTCATCTCAAATTTTCTACCAATAATTATTAGTATTGCAAAAATAAATGGACAGAATATGTGTTTTAGAATGGAGGTTTAAAAATTTAATTAAATAATTTAATAAGTACATCAATTTTTCTATAAAATGTCGTTTAAATCAAGAAGATATCTGTAATATTTAAAAAGTTACAGGTTAAAATGTAAAATATTGCAGAAAATCCAAAAATTTGAATTTTACAAAATATGATCTAAAAATTAAATTTGAGGAGAAAATTTCAATTCAATACCAGATTATCATTAACTAGAATTGCAAATACCTAAAATGCCATTTAAACAAAAAGAAGATCTGCTATATTTTAGCTGCAGCATGAAAATATGTGTGAAAATTATGGTTTTTGTGTATTTTCATATCTTCTCTATGCAATTTCGCAATTTTTGCTGGAACAAGCAAAAATCCGCACATCTCAACATTGTTGTTGTGATTGCACTCATCATCCCAGACTGTCATCATAACATGGAATTTCGTTGCTTACAGCATCGGTTTGCAATATCACCGAAGCGAAAACGCATCCTCGCCACATTTTGCCGCCCCCTGCGAAAAAAGCAAGCGAGCGAAAAGTGGCTCCGAAACGAAACACCCCCGAGTATGATCTACATGAGCATCCATATGCATGTAATACACATTGAGACACGCCAAAAAAAAAACGAAAACAAAAACAAATAAAAAGCGTACTAGGAAAAAGTACGAAAATGAAAAGCGGCGAGGACAAAACGCGGAAAACGAAAACGCTTCTCATTCCGGGACGTAAAGCGGCGGCGGTTGCGGAGGCGGCGGAATGCACGCCCGGGGACTTGTTATCATGTCACGGACTATGATTGCGACATTTACATATGCAGATATTATACTCTTCTCGTCACTCCGCGAAAAAAGACCATACAAGAGATTCGTTCGGTTCGGAGTGATGCCGCCCCCGATCTGTATACAAAGTGTTCGGTCGAACAAGGGTAATCATCGATGGGTATGCCGCCTCATTCCTGTCATACATGTATATGTGTGTATGGGTTGGGGGTGGAAATGTAACTCGAGCATGGAAAGCCAAAACGAGAACGGGAAAAGTTTCGAAACGATCAACTGAAGAGTCAACCGCCTCCAACGCGACCGCCATGCTCGGAGGAAAAATGCATCTGCCAATGAGGGAGTTTTCCCATTATTTTTCCTGTTTATTGCAACTTACATCATTCTGAAGCGAATGCAATAATATTGACTCGTATATCATTCGTACGTTTCCAGAATGCAACTTCGGGATTCAAACTAGAATGTAGTTGTTGTGTTACAGAAAAATGATTTGCAGTGGTTTCTAGAAAATTTAATAATCTATCGTTTGGTGCTATTTAATATTTCGTACGACTTTTCCATTATTTAATAATTTTAATTTAAACATTATATAACTCACATATTTTAAACTTGATTTTAAAATCTTCTATAAATGGTAAAATGGTCGTGTTTGGTATCAAAATTTAAGAAATTTAATTTCCTATCCATTGGTACTATTCATTTATTTATAATAATACAAATATTTTAAATTATTACGCGCAGGAAAATCCCCTAGTACCGATGATTCATCGAGTGTGGTCGAAACGCGGACCAGTGAACACAGATTTTTTGTTTGTATTGCAAAATGTTTATCATTATTGCTACTAATTGTTTATATATAGGAACCGATAAATACGTTATTCTTATAGGAAATTTTATTACCTTTCGAATGGTGTCATTGAAAAATTTGTACGATGTTTCTAAATGTTATTAATTTTAATTTTAAAATATTTTGATAGAATTTTCGATATTAAACATGATTTTAAAATCTTCTATTAAAGGTAAAATGGTCGTATTTAGTATCAAAATTTAAGAAATTTAATTTCCTATCCATTGGTACTATTCATTTATTTATAACAATACAAATATTTTAAATTATTACGCGCAAGAAAATCCGCTAGTACCGATGATTCATCGAGTGTGGTCGAAACGCGGACCAGTGAACGCAGATTTTTTGTTTGTATTGCAAAATGTTTATCATTATTGCTACGAATTGTTTATATATAGGAACCGATAAATACGTTATTCTTATAGGAAATTTTATTATCTTTCGAATGGTGCCATTGAAAAGTTTTTACGATGTTTCTAAGTATTATTAATTTTAATTTTAAAATATTTTGACAGAATTTTCGATATTAAACTTAATTTTAAAATTTTCTATAAAGGGTAGAATGGTCGTATTTGGTATCAAAATTTAAGAAATTTAATTTCCTATCCATTGGTACTATCCATTTATTTATAACAATACAAATATTTTAAATTATTACGCGCAAGAAAATCCCCTAGTACCGATGATTCATCGAGTGTGGTCGAAACGTGAACCAGTGAACGCAGATTTTTTGTTTGTATTGCGAAATGTTTATCATTATTGCTATTAATTGTTTATATATAAGAACCGGAAAATAGGTTATTCTTATAGGAAATTTTATTACCTTTCGAATGGTACCATTGAAAAATTTGTACGATTTTTCTAAGTGTTATTAATTTTAATTTAAAAATATTTTGATAGAATTTTCGATATTAAACTTGATTTTAAAATTTTCTATATAAGGTAAAATGGTCATATTTGATATCAAAATTTAAGAAATTTAATTTCCTATCCATTGGTGCTATTCATTTATTTATAACTAATCAAATATTTGAAAATATTACGCGCAGGAAAATCCTCTAGTAGGATGATTCATCGAGTGCGGTCGAAACGTGAACCAGTGAACGCAGATTTTTTTTTGTATTGCAAAATGTTTATCATTATTGCTACTAATTGTTAATATATAGGAACCGGAAAATCAGTTATTCTTATAGGAAATTTTATTATCTTTCGAATGGTGTCATTGAAAAATTTGTACGATGTTTCTAAGTGTTATTAATTTTAATTTTAAAATATTTTGATAGAATTTTCGATATTAAACTTAATTTTAAAATCTTCTATAAAAGGTAAAATGGTCGTATTTGGTATCAAAATTTAAGAAATTTAATTTCCTATCCATTGGTACTATTCATTTATTTATAACTAACCAAATATTTTAAAATATTACGCGCAGGAAAATCCCCTAGTACCGATGATTCATCGAGTGTGGTCGAAACGCGGACCAGTGAACACAGATTTTTTGTTTGTATTGCAAAATGTTTATCATTATTACTACTAATTGTTTATACATAGGAACTGGCAAATCAGTTATATTTATAGAAAATTTTATTAGCTTTCGAATGGTGCTATTCACAATTTTGTACGATGTTTCTAAAAGTTACTAATTCTAATTTTAAAATATGTTTCCGATCTTATTAGTTTTGCAAAATGTTAATTACTACTGTTACTAATTATTTATATACTGAAACAAGGCAATAGCAATATTTAAGCTTAATTGCTATTAATTGTTTATAGAAATGCACCAAAACCGGAAAATAGACGTGAACAACTGCCGGTAGTATCAATCATATTTGGAAATTTCAATCGATCAATCAATCAATCAATTTCAAAGTACAATAAAACCGAAAGTAACAAAATAATCGACCAAGTGACTGTATCAATTAGTGAGTAATTTCATAACGTACCCAAATCATGATTATCATTTAGCAGCAATAGCAAACAAACCTTGAATCTCCAATTTGGAATCTGGTGCAAAGTTGGCGTTTCAATTTGGCCGGCGAAAAAATGACAATGAATAAACAAAATTCGCGCTGCCGTCATGGCACGTCGATGGCAAACTTCATTTCATTTCATTTCGCCTTTTCCACGATTCGGCCCCAAATTCCAGCCGCCTCCATGGCGTCCAAACGGGCGCGGGAAAGCAATTTGAATTTCAATTGAATTCGACGAAATTAGCGTTTATTTATTTATGTAAACCTGCGGCTGCTTGCGCTAATTTGGCCTGATGAATGAAAGGGTTCATCATAATTGACTTAGCTTTCGGTTTGCTTTGCATGCGGCTGGGTCCTTTCTGAAGTTGGGGGGGGTGGAATTTTCACAGAATATGGAAAATATGGTCCAGTAGATTTATGATGGACAGTTTGATCAATCCCTTTTTGGACAACCTTTACATTTGGTAACATAATTCGAACTTTTTTGAAAACATGGTAAATTTTAATCACTAATTTGAAGGATGTATTAATTTAATTATGTAATTGCATATGCAAAATTAATTTGAAGTTCTGTAAATCATACGGTATGTTTTCATATGGAGGGAAACTAATTTTTTTTGCTTCTGTTGGGATATGAAGGAAATGCTGCCTCAATTAATTAAAAATTCTAATTTAATATTAACGAAATAATTATAACTTTTGCGCTGTTTGGGAACGACTGGATATTAACGGAAGCGTTTAAATATGAATTCACGATGGGAATGAGTTGCTTCATGTTTTTCTTTTCGTTTGCACGAATTCCCAATTTTCCTGTTTTCTCCCAGCTCTCCAATGTATTTTTACATGCAGAAAACTTGTTACAAACTAAATGAATAAGTAAACAAAATTTTTCAAATAAATAATCTAAAAAAAAATATTAAATGATTATAACATTTCCTCCAAAAAAATACCATCTTTAGGCCCTTTAGGTCTTAATCTTAGACAAAAAAATTTTCGCAAAAAACTTCAAATGGCTATAACTTAATCTGAGACGATTTTTTCTTCCGAAAATTTTGATAAAGGAGTAATTTTTTTAAGAAATTCTCATGTTTAAATCTCGATCCATGACAATATCCTTGTCCTGGATGAAGAACCAACTGATAGTAAGGAAACACTACGGTTCTAAGAGGTTCTCGACATCGATAGTAACCCGACGAACATCCACAACGAGCAGATCCTCGATCGGACTTCAAAGGGTTAATTCAATTAGTGTGTGTATCTGGATGTGCTCGCTTTAATTACTCGCGTGCGATGCGTTCGTGCGACATCGACACAGTCGCCAAATTGCAACCACCCCCCGAAAGCCGCCCCCCAGTTCCGGAACACATCTCGTTCCCACTCAATGCGGCCCCGAAACATTGCTGCAATCAGCAACTCGCTATCGCTATCTCGCCATCATGGCGGCGGTGGCACGAGCCTTCATAAATATTCAAATCGTTTCGAATAATATCATCTTCCCTTGACTTCGTGCCGGCCGCCGCCATCGTGCACTGGGTGTCCTCGATTTGCATTCGGAGATAGCCGCCTTCGAGCTCTTAGAGGATCCGAAGAGTTGGGGGGATAGTTAGCAACGCTATTGCGATTACACTTTCAAATTGGTCTAATTCAATGCTGCTCGTCCAACTAGTGCCATCTATACTTAACTAATCAATTCGATTCCGCCTCCAGAGAGGTCATCAGCATCGACATCCGCATGTTCATCCAACATCCTTTGCTTAGCGATGCATTCCCGAGTGATAATTTCATTAGCAATCCTCTGCTTTATGCAGATTTTTAAAGTATCCTCCAGAGAGCTAGCACCTTCTCGGTGATTATGTTCGCCTGATACTGCGGTACCAGCTGTGGTCACGTAGGGTGAACTCGTACCTCCTCACTATTCATGCTTCCCCCAAAACGCATTACTAACTCATCTGTTTTATGTGCTCCTGATACTGCGATACCGCCTGCGGTCACGTAGGGTGAACTCGTACCTCCTCACTCTTGATGCTCCCCCAAAACCTAGGGTATGACTACCTCCTCTGTTTTTATGTGCTCCTGATACTGCACTTGAAATTCTGACTGTTTCCATCAATTTTGAGTGTTGAAAGACAAATTCCATACATGCTGGATCGATTTGGATCTGAATGGGATACAATCAGAATCGAGGGCTTCGAATTAAATCGTGGCTTGTGCGATTTGAATGGCGCGTAATTGTGCAATCGAATTTTATCGCCGTTCACAAACATTTCCAGCGCCGAAATTAAACATTTATGAGTTAGTCATTCGTTGAGTGATCCAACAAAGGAGTCAAACGGAGGAAAACTGAAGCAAGGCGAGAAAAAAGACCTCGAGAAAGTACAATGACAACCGGAGGAAGAAACGAGGGCGGAAATCGTTTTGTTAATGGCGGATTTCATTGGGAAACCTTTTACGTTGCGAATTTTATATTCATCCCCTTGGAGCCAAATACAAACACTGGAATCAAATCATTCGAATTTCGTTAAAATTTTTCATCCCCTGAACGCCATCGCCCGAAATAGCCTGACATATTAACTTTTCCCAGGAAGCTCGGGAATAAAGCTCCTGGAATATTTTACATTCTACATTTCACTTTATATTTTCTATTTTATATTTCCTGCAGGCACCTGCGCACCGTAAATTATTGTTGCTGTTGTTGTTGTTATCTGCGCGCACTATTCAGTGGAGTTCAACAATAGCGCGGGCGGGAAAATAAAATACGAGTGACATACATACGCGAAAATATGTGCGCGCATTTCGACGCCATTGCCTCCGTTTGATCCAGTCGTTCGCACGTTCGGCTTCATTTTCATTTGTGGAAACAACCCGTCAGCCGCCAACAACACTATTCATGACTGAACGCCATCTTGCGTCCCAATGGCAAGCAGCGAAAATTTGATGCATCCAAATTTCATTGCCCCCGTTTGTTTCATGCACCCTCGAACGTTTTTTGTTTATCACTCAATAGATTTGTTTGCTTTTGTTTCATCAAACTCCATTGAAAAGGGGAAGAATTATTGATGAATAAATGTGTCTACCTCTTTTGTATTTCTGCTCCCCTGATATCTGCATACAAAGCTTGTGATTGAAACGACCCCTAGTTTGGACTACCTGCTCAGCGTTTATGTTACCCTGGTATCTCCATGGTGACACCCTCCTCTACATTTATGCTCTCCTGTTATTTCTTTATAGGGGGTTCAAACCGAAACATTGCTTGCTTTTTTGTATTTGTGTCTCATTTATTATTGTTTTTCTTTGTTTCCTAATTCTTTGAGTCATTGAATGGGAATGTTGGTACAACTGTCACTCACATATTTTCGGTAGGAAGCACTTGGATGACTTATCCCGTGATTTTTCGAGCTTTTATTTATTCCCCGCTTGTTTCATGTTTATCATGTTACTCGGCTTGCGGAGCATGTGTGCAAAAATGCTGGATGAACATATGAAATTACATTTCATGTGCGTGCGCTTATTTTTTACGCGCTGACTCAACACTTTCCGTCATTGCGCAGCGAAATAAAAAGTAACAGCAGCCGCCCCAGCCATAAAAAAGGAGCGGCAAGTGTTGATGTTGTATGGGCTTGCAAAAATTGAAAAATGGCCAACAAAAGCTGCCTCGGATTAAGATGGGCTATTAAGTTACCAGCTTCTGTTCGGCCAAATGGTGTTCAATTACCTCGAGATGGTAAAACCTGCAATTTGGCAGAAGACTGCAGGAACTTCAGGGTCTCGAAGTTTCTGGAGCATCCTGTATGTGGGATTATTGCAATTGTGTATAAATAACACCAGTGACACGGTTTTGGAGTCATTTTTTAGTTGGGCTCAGATGAAATTTGGCAGCGCGAGAGGCCCACTTTCCGGGTGGGCCAACACATCCAATTTGGGGGCGGTTATCTCGACGACCAACGATGCAACCAACGAACCGTCTCCGAACACAGATGAAAACACATGTTTTTCACGTCCATTAAGCATTTGCTCTTATATTTCTCAATGTATCGCATTTTGAGCGTGAAACAACCAATTTGCAATTTTTCTTTTTTTTTTCTTCTTGAAGATGTTCAACAAATCCTAATGATAAAAAATGCATCAAAAAACTTAATTGATAAAATTTAAGTTGTTATCAGAAAAGATGTGGTTCGCTTTTGATGATTTGAAATAAAGGAATCAATTTGCAAATTTTGGCAATAATAGACATACCACTAATAACAATTCTCTTTGGAGCTCGAAATGTAATTAGAGCCGAATTCATGCACGACAGACAGAAATTGTATCGACTTTCTCGATGTGCGAGCACAATCAAACCGATCGTCGGCTTCCCCCAAATTCAAAAGATGAATCAACGGTTCGATTGCCGGAAGTGCGCTCATATTCGCATCGAGGTGGCCTAGACAAGTAGTTGCGACTTATAAGCGTCTAGTGCGAATGGCGGCGGTAATGGGCGAACAATGAAGGCCCGAAATTGGAGGCGAATTGGTGCATGAGGAACCATCGGGTTCAAAAGCCCACCCTCCCGAATGAACGAACCAAGGAGCGACAATCTCCAAGGGAAATATGAGCAAATTATTTACTTATAGTCTTGCTCTGCACGCTTCCTCCTTGTGTCTAGGCCCCGACTATCGAGTAATACATTTAATTGAACTTACATTGGAATTAGGAATTTTGGCCGAAGAACGACGAGCGAACAAGAAGGATCTGCGGAGGGCCTCCCTAATGGCCAGAGGGGTGTCGGGGGTGGTTGAAGAGAGGCGCTTAATGTATTTGCAAATTGTAATTTCCCAGATGCCACATTTACATGAAATAAGCGGGAGGTGTCTCATGGGAGTTGTCAACATTTATTTCTGAGAGGGGAAATAATTAATTTAATTTTGGGGAAATTTGCATTGATTTTGTCAAAAAAATCGATTGAATTAAGAGTTGTTGAGGACCTTCTTGCAAAAATGTATAATACGACGCCCTTTTATTTATTGATGGAGCAATAACTAATTCTGAAAGAAAGAAAATGAAAAAACCTAGCATCATCATATGACATTTCAATGTTTGTATTGAATGTTTTTCTCATCGCGTTCGAAAATTGTTAATTTGTTTAATAAATAAATGAATTGAGCTTATAGAGAATGGAATTCCCTTTCTTTTGATACCAAATATGACAATTTTCATTGCTCGCGTTCTTTGTAAATAGCAATAATTAAATATTTTAGCATGCATTATCGTTTTACGCAGCGTGCGTTCATATGGCATTTCAATGTTTGTATTGAAGGTTTTTCTCATCGCGTTCGAAAACTATTAATTTGTTTAACAAATAGATGAATTGATCTTATAGAGAATTGAATTCCCTTTCGTTTGATACCAAATATGACCAATTTCATTGGTCCCATTCTTTTATAATAACAATAATTAAATATTTTAGCATACATCATCGCTTTACGCAGATGCTGCGTTCATATGGCATTTCAATGTTTGTATTGAACGTTTTTCTCATGGCGTTCGAAAACTGTTGATTTGTTTAACAAATAGATTAATTGAGCTTATAGAGAATTGAATTCCCTTTCTTTTGATACCAAATATGACAATTTTCATTGCTCCCATTCTTTTATAATAACAATAATTAAATATTTAGCATGCATCATCGCTTTACGCAGATGCTGCGTTCATATGGCACTTCAATGTTTGTATTGAAAGTTTTTCTCATCGCGTTCGAAAACTGTTAATTTGTTTAACAAATAAATGAGTTGAGCTTATAGAGAATTGAATTCCCTTTCTTTTGATACCAAATATGACAATTTTCATAGCTCCGGTTCTCTTTAAATAGCAATAATTAAATATTTTAGCATGCATCATCGCTTTACGCAGCTGTGCGTTCATATGGCATTTCAATGTTTGTATTGAACGTTTTTCTCATGGCGTTCGAAAACTGTTAATTTGTTTAACAAATAAATCAATTGAGCTTATAGAGAATTGAATTCCCTTTCTTTTGATACCAAATATGACAATTTTCATTTCTCCCGTCCCACTAATTTGCAAAAAGTTCATTTCTGAAACTATTGGAGCGAATTGGATTATTCAATCGGCAATTTGTTTATCTCATCAAAAAAATAACAACTAATATAGTTATCAGATCATACCGTAACCGGAAATACCAAAAATCACTAACGAAATTCTCAGTTTTTTGACTCATATAAGAATGAATAATTTATAACTAACAAAATTAAATATATTCATAATTTATCAACTTATGGAAAATTGTATGTTTTTCAAACAACAGAAAAGAATTCCAGTGTTCAATTCAAATAATCAAAACTTTCTTTGCAATGAAACATGAAAAGCAATCAAAAGGAAACATTCCCCACTGACAAAAAGCGCGAAAATCATCATCTTTATCACAGTCCGAGCTTGCAAAAAGAACTAGAAGAAGCAGTAATGTGCAAAACTGAAAACTAACAATATAATTGATGAAAATTTGCGTCGTACAGCAGCAAAACAGCGCGAGATGGTGCAAAAAACGACAGCAACAATAACAACGAGAACAAACACAATGCGATCATTAAAATTGTGTGCGGGCGAATTAAATGAAATGCGCAATGCAATTCAACGCCGCCTCCAACCGCCGCCGCCAAAGCGAACGCCTTGGTGGCCAATGCAAATGAAATCAAATAAAAAATATGTAGATGCGGATAGCATTTCCATTGCTCCTTTCCTTTTTTTTGCACTCGTCTGCTTTCCATATCATTCACTCGGTCATTGTTGGTGTAATAACGCCCGCCAATTTGCAAAAAAGGAACGTTATAATGAATGCAGAAAGCGTGCAAACGTCAAGAAAGCAATAGCGAATGAACCAATTTGCTTGCTTGTTTTTGCAACGTCTTGATATCATTCGTTCGAACGTAGCAAGCGTCAACTTGTTTACGGCGAATTCAACAAATTTGCGTAAACAAATTTTGTAAATATTCAATGAAATGGGACATCACGCGACATCTGTAATTTAGTTGCAATATTAGAAACTATTTGTTTACATCGTGTTATTTTTGTTTATTTTTTGATGTGCACATTTTTTGATTCATTTCTCAATAATAAATTACATAATTTGTAAAATTTGAAATATATTTTATGTAGATAAGTTGAAATTCTGGAAAAATCTTTGGAAAATACTGCAAAATTATCAAAAAAAAAATATTTTCAGGCTGTAAAATTGAAATTGTCCTAAATTTTCTTGGAAATTTAGATGGAAATCTTTGATTTGCAGATTTTTATTTATTTTTATATATTATTTATTTAATTAATTTTTAAAATAAAGTCAAGAAAGTTTCTTTCTGAAAAAAATTACTGAAAATTATCTTTGTAAGAAATTGAGAATTGTGATAACATTCTATATGAAAATTGTATTTTCTAGTTGGAATAATTTTCCAATTTTCCAGTCAAGTTACAAAGTTTAATAACAAACCTAGCCACAGTGAAAATAATAAATCCCATTCCTGTGATATAAATGTATACAATTCATATTTTCTTGTTCTCACTTTATTCCACAATTTTCCACAATTTTCCATGTTGTTAGAGATTGTATCAAGAAAATTCCAGAAAGCTTTATATTTCCACCAAATTATTAATAAAAAATACTTTTTAAATTTCAATCAGTAATATTTTTTGGTTCAATTTTTAGTAGCCAGTTTTAAAATCACATTCATTAAGAAAAAATCGAAACTGAATTTTAAAACACCTGTCTTCAAATGAAGACATAAACCCATCAATTAAAATTTTGACTGGATATTTTTTTGTGTATCGAATATAATTTCACGTTAATTACCTTGGTCATGTCTCATGGTACTAATTGAGTTGCAAGCACCTGTCCATTCCTCTTTGATTTCATGTTTTCATTTTATTTTTTAGTTCTTTATTTTGGGTTTTGGTTTTGTTTGGGTACCATATCGATGATGATGGCCCAAATCCGGCAGGTGGGTGTACACTACCAGAACGTACAGGTACCAGATATTCTTCCAGTTTCCCTTAAAGAAGAAGAAGAAGAAGTAGCAGTAGAAGATAAGGAAAAAGAAGAGAAGTGTGTTTTTTGATGTAATCGCAGCAGTCGATGGTGCGTTTAATGGCGGATGACTTTCAACTCTTTGTTAGTAACCCAACAACTCAACAAGAACCCAACAACAAGACCAAAAGAATGAGCAGCAGGTGAAACAAGAGCAGGTGCTCAATTTTATGTCTACATTTTTTGGGAGTAAAATAAAAATCAGATTTTATTTAAATGATGACACTGAAATCAAAATAATAAGTGAATGAAGAAAGTGAATTTGGAATATTTTATGAGAAATATTGATTAATGAAAAACTAAAGAAAGATGATAAAAATATAAAAGAAAGATTTGATGGTATCAAATTAGTTGGAATTTTTTAAAAAATAAAATTGGATTTTAATTATTTGATAATTGAAATTTTAACTGAAGGACTTCATTTCGAAAACATGATATTTTCATCTCTTTGCCGTCCTCAACAATTCTGAAGTGAAGAGGCGGTTGATAAGCACACTTCGTTTTTCCCTTTTTGGCCGGAAAAAGGATGTGAAGCTCGCGCACGATTCGAGAGCAATTTCGCAATGCATTTGCATTTTGATTCAACCGCCCCCCTCCAAACCGACGACCGAATTAGTTGGCCACCGAATGTGATTTTATTATATGAAAATTATAAAGTTGATATTCCCGAGGAAATTGGCCCCGAATTGAAAAACGCGACGAGCGCGTTTCTGCGCTGAATATAAATAGAGATATAGATAGCAGAATGTTGGCTCGAAGAACGAAGGACGAAGGACGAACGAAGGACTATTAGAGCAGCCTAATTTCCCGAAGGTGAACGATGCGCGGATTAAATTTTCCTCGCTTTCTTCACACGAAAATTCGCCCAGTGTCATAATAATGTCGCTGGCGAAGAATGGCCAAGAAAGTAATTGATAGTGACAAGAATCCTTCAAAGAAGGATGTCATTTTGAATTTTCCAATTTTCAGATTTTCATTTCAAATGATTTTTTTGATAATTTGGTTCATTCATCACATACTCCAGATTTTGCAAATCCCGATTGTTTTTAAATTACAAAAGAAAAACAAAAAATAGAACTTAAAATAAATTTGATTACTTTACTTCAGCTTCCATCCAGTTCTGAAGACATAAGAAGTACCCAAGATGGATAGCATGGATAAAAGCGCGTGTTCGTTATCTCATTTAGTTTGCAACATTTCACATACACACACACATACATGGTCGACGAACCGGAAGTTCCGGGATAGTCAGTCACTCAAAGTTCGGGAATGATGCCGAAGAAGAAGGTTTGAAGGTTCATCGTGCAACGAATCGTAACAAGAGGAAAAAAACCGACGATGGAGGAGAAGAAGACATGATAACTGCTCACAAGTTGAGGTCCTGGATGAGGGAACGGGAAGCTGTGCAGGATTTTAGGGAAGTCTGAAATGAAGAAGTGGGAAAAGTGGAAGATGCAAACTTCGACTGAGGAATCTTTTTCGCGGATACAAGAGAAAGAGGTTCCCTCGTTGTATGAAGACTGGTAGTCCTGGATGGCGAGTAATTTATAAGGATTTGCACTCATCTCTCCAGGAAGGTGATGTTGATGTGTACTTTTAAGGATGATGGAAGGTGCATTTCCTAATTTAGTTCAAAAATGTTTTCTAGGAGGTATTTTCTTATAGTCAATAAAATTAGATTTAATTAGGAAGAAACGGATATTTTCAAAAGGATAATTTGATTAAAAAATATGTCATTTGAAAGGAAATTTTATAATCTATAAAGGGATTTTTGAAAATTTTAAATTCATTCAATCATTTTGAAAATATTAATTAATATTTCATTTGAGAAAAAGACGGTTTAAAAAATTATGAAACATATGTTTAATTCATTGAAAATAATATTTCTCACAGGACAAATAAATTTTGCAATACATCATTTTAAAGATAATTTAATAATCTATAAGATGCTTTTTAAATTTTTTGAAAATATTGACAAGATTACGAAATAGAACAAAAAATTTCAAAGGAAGAACTTTATCAATCGAGATTTTAAAAAATGTAATCGAAGTTTAAGTCTTTGAAATCAAAATTTTTCAAAGGATAATTAGTTAAAGAATAGTATCATTTCAAAGATAATTAAATAATTTAGAAAAAAATTGATAACGCTTTCCAAATACTTAACTAATTTTTAAGATATGAAGCTTTAAACTCAAATTTTAGTTTTTGTGAAATTATCAACATTTGTATTTGATAAACAAAATGAATCATTATATCAAAGATAATTTCAATATCAAATATGTAATTAAAAAGAGAGTTTAATAATCTACATGTTTTTTTAATTTTTTTTGATACCTCCAATAGTTTTCAAAGAATCCTTAAAAATATCAAAAAAATCACTTGTAAAAAACCTAAAACTTAAACTTTTTGAGTTGAAATTCGCAAGAACTAGGAATGAAATCGAAGAATGATTGGGAGCACATTCATTTGTGAAAGTTACAAATTTCGTCCATAAAACATTATGTTAAAGTAGTCCTAACAGAATGCCATCCTAGCAGCCTAGTTACTTACATCGGGCAACTTTTTCGCGTGCAAATCCCACAATTCCCGTCGTTCCTGCGCTCCCGCTCTTCCCGTTCTTCCCGACGAGCATACGTTCCCGTGTTGCAAATGTCCCAGTTGTTCAAATTGTTCCAAGTAGGCGAGTATAAGTGTATAAGTATGGCATTTGTCATGCGATGGGGAACGCTCCCGAAAAGGTTTCCATAACTGCATGAAACTACAATTCTTTATTTTATGCCACTATTTTTCCGCCTTCTTTTTATCGATATATTTCGTACGTTTTATGCTTTTCCGAAGACTGCTCCAGCTCCAGAGGAAAAGGGTAAAAACAAAATGGATGTTACATGATCATTTATTTCTTTGGGACGCATATTTTTGATGATGGCACTCAGTTTTTCTTTTTGTTCTAAAATTTCTAGAATTTCTACATCAATTCTTCTAGAAGGTTTCAAAATAGTATTTGGAAGATCTAGAAGATCAAGAAGATCTATGTTTAGAATTTTCTGGACGAACTTCTAGAAGAATTTTCTATTGTTTATGAACTTCTGGATTTTTCTAAAAATGGAGGTTAGAAACCTCAGGTATAAAATTTTCTGCTGGTAAATGACTGAGTGATTCTTTTGATATCCGAGGTCGTTTGCAAGCTCGTAACCTTCTTCTGCATGCACGTCTTCTCCGTCACCGCCATCGCCGAAGTGTCACACGTCACCTTAAGTGTACGATTGGAAATAGGTGCTGGTGGAGTGGTTCGGGGGCGGCTGAAGAGGCGGTCGTGAGCCGAATGGCAGTGCATTTGTATGAAATACCCCACTTGGCGATAATCATTGAACCGGAAACGCGCGAGACGCACCCACACACACGTACCTCCAGCTTCCGCCAGCTTTAGAGCCACTATCACGGCGGATGGAAAAGTGGTAAATTCGGATTTTCACGTTGAATAAACGATTTCTCGAATCGGAAAATCACGTGCGCGACCCGAATTCCACGTGCCCCAGATAATTATGTGCGATGGGATGACGTAAAAGTGTGGATGGAAAACCACGAGCTAAGATTTTTCCGGGAGTTATAGGTCGTACATTTCATTTGGCTGAAGGAGTCACCTTCAATAATGTTCTAGAATATTCTGGAAGCTTCTAGACTCTTCTAGACTCTTTTCGAAAAGTCTGGAAAGTTCTAAATTTCTTTTAGACAGTTGTACCAAGGAGTTATTTGAGATCTGACTGTTCAGAAATCTTCTAGAACATTCTGGAAAATTCCAGAGGCTTCTAGACTTTTCTAGAAACATGTGGATCAATCTAGAAGATTCCAGAAGTTTGCTAGAAGCTTCCAGAACATTCTGGAAACAAAAATGTGAAAATCATTATAGTATGCTTGTTTACAATTAATCTCAGATTCGGCGTATCGTGTACAGGCGTGGATGGTACATTATGTTGGAGATTATAGACGCGGGGGCGGCGGCAGAGATACACCGAGCGCATTATAATTATCGGCATGTTCCATCCGCCCACGCAATGCGAGTGTACGCCGGAGATATCGCCGCAAAATACACGAAGATGTCAATGGCATCGCGTCGCCGCCTCCACCGCCCCCGGCGAGGCCTATTTGTTGTCATATTGTCATCCGCGAAGATTGTTTGCATTGGAGTGCTTACAAGGGTGGCAATCATATGCCTCCAACTTCAGGTCAAAGAGCAGACAGTAAGTGGTGAATTCATCAAGTTCTGAAATCCTTCTGGGATCATAATAAGCCATGGGATAGATTAGAAATGTTGGTGAAGTTTGATGAAAAATTATGAAGGGTTGTTATCTTGTTGATAAGTATCATGATATCTTTTGAAAATACCTTGAAGATTCTTCTGGAACTTTCTAGAATGTTCTAGAAGAGTTTAGAAGGATTCAATAAACGAGATCACTGTGTCTAAGCAAATTGACGACAATACCAATAGCATTTCCGGTCGGAATTTTGGAAATCTGTAAACGGCATTTGAAAGTAGATTAAATTTCCAAGAAAATGATCCCTGAATCATTTTGATACGACCTCTAGTTAATGAGAAATATCTGAGAGAAAATTGATGAATGAAAATAGGAAAAATGGTAATAAAAAATTATCATTTCAGGCCAAATTGACGACAATACCAATAGCATTTCTAGACGGAATTTTGCAAATGTCTAAACGGCAATCGATAGTACATTAAATTATCTAAAAAATAAGGTCTGGATTATTCGGATTCGACTTCCGGTTCCGAGATAATACATAAGGGATTATATAATTGTGATCATTATGTCTAAGCAAATTGACGACAATACCAATAGCATTTCCAGACGGAATTTTGCAAATCCGGAAACGGCATTTGAAAGTAGATTAAATTTCCTATTAAATGATGCCTGTATCATTTTTATCAGATATCTATTTACTGAGAAACAGCTGACAGAAAATTGATGATTAAAATTAGGAAAAAGAGCAATAAAAAATCATTTTAGTTCAAATTGACTACAATACCAATAGCATTTCCGTATGGAATTTTGCAAATTTCTAAACGGCAATCGAAAGTACATTAAATTGCCTAAAAAATATGGGCTGAATTATTCGGATGGGACTTCCGGTTCCGGGATAATACATAAAGGAGTATGTAATTGCGATCATTATGTCTATGTAAATTGAAGACAACACCAATAGCATTTCCGGATGGAATTTTGCAAATGCGTAAACGGCATTTGAAAGTAGATTAAATTTCCTATAAGAAGACGTCTGAATCATTTTTATCGGACCTCAACTTATTGAGAAACAGCTTAGAGAAAATTGATGATTATAAATAGGAAAAGGGCAATAAAAAAATCATTTAAGTCCAAATTGACGACAATACCAATAGCATTTCCGGGTGGAATTTTGCAAATCCGTAAACGGCATTTGAAAGCAGATTAAATTTCCTATAAAATGATGCCTGAATCATTTTTACAGGACCTCGACTTACTGAGAAATACCTGTCAGAAAATTGATGATTAAAAATAGGAAAAAATTGCAAATCTTTCGTTTACAACCTTCTACAAAACAATCCATGGAATTGATATGAAACTTTGGAAAACTTTAACGAAAAATGATGCGGACTTGTTACCTAGTTGATAAAGCACATGGACTTTTTGCCTTGTGGAAAATCGCAACAATGAAAAATTAAAACGTGCAAACTTTACTAATATCCCGTGTCGTTTAAGAGGTCGCAACGTTTACTGAAGATAATAGCAACTTGCCATGCGGGATATATTTGCGCGGCAATGGGCAATAAATCACTCCGCCGCTGCCGCCGCCGCCGCCGCCATCACCGCTACTTTATGGAAACAAAGCGACCGCCGCCCCTGGGTGCTTCTTGGCGATGGGCGGCGGCGGCGGGTTGCTAGTTAGCAGCACGGAATGTCCCGGCAAGACAAACTTTGAGCAATCCGTCGTTAAAACCGCCATGTCATAGTCATCCCTCGGCCTGCAAACACCCACACACCGCGCAGAATTCTCGGATACATGTGACAGTTGCGACCGAGGGCATTCGGTCATGCGGGGGCGGTCGCTGCGAGAGCGATGATGAGCGCGACGTGTGTGGCGGATGATTGATGCTCCGAGTTGCGTCTGATGGGAATATATGGGAGGATGTGTGGGAGATTTGTGCTGGTTGCGAATTACGGGTTGGGTTCTGGACCTTGGTGTTTGGTGTTTAGTCGTTGAAGGAGGCGGCGATTAGAACTTCCAAGGACGACAGGATGGGACCATACAAATGGGCTAAATGGTTTGAATTTGTTTGAAGATACAAATTTTCATTTTTTGATGGTAAAATGCCACCCCCGGTCATTTTACATCTCTTCCACTCGTAATATGTTAATCATCTTAGTATTATTAGTTTATATTCCAAATTTGGTTGAAATCGGCCGAGTGGTTTGCGAGAAAATCGCATTTGAAATAAGAAAAAAAACTGTTATCATTTTTAAACATTAATAATTTATGAACAAATTAATTCCCGATATTGTTATTTCGTAAATATATCCATGAATATGTTATAAACAATCCCTGAAAATTTGAAAGCAATCGGTCCATTAGTTTCGGAGATATTGATGAAAATGTGAAAAGTTAACTAGTTCGTTTCGAATGAACGTCGAATGCACGAGAATCAAGTGCACAAACGGATGACTAATTTTAAGAACTGGTTTCGCCCCTTCCACGATGCATCATTGAAAGAAGTGCAGCGCTCGACGGCGCTCGAATATAATAGAAGAAAAGTAAACAGCCTAATGAGGCACACAATGGGGAATGGAATGCGGTCAGTGCAACGGACATAATGGAAAAACATACAATAACAAGTAAATAGTTACAGTTGCAATATTGAACAATAGAGAACAATGGGGAATGGAATGCGAGGAATGCGGCTAAAGAATAGAAACGAGTAAACAGTAACCGTAACAAGTAAAGGGTTGAAAAGCAAAGAGACGAACAATGGGGAATGGAATGCAGCAAAAGATGCAGTAAAGAGTAAACATTTGCAGAAGAAGTGATACATCATAATTTATTACGTAACAGGTGCAATTTTCGAGCCAATGTAAATTCCCCATAAGAAATGTATTTCGTTATAATTCAAGAACTACTTGACCGATTTTGATGATCAAAAAACCGTTTTAAAGGGCTCGACTTCAGCTTTCGTTTGGACGAGGTTAGACTTTTCAAACAACCTGTTATTGCTATGTAATTATGAAAACAAATTGTATGTCCTTTTAACACATCCCCGTTGATGTTTTCACTTCTAACATGTGACGTTAAGCACACACCGTGTATTTTTCACTGCAATATTTGGTTTTATTGCAAATGCATGTTCCAAACTTGAAATTCCGCATCTTCTTCCAGTTTAGTAGTTAAGTTCTTCTTCGCCATACTTTCCAATAACGTGGACTTTGGCCGGAGGTGGCTTGCCTACTGATGACGCTCCGGAAGTTTCCGCCGCCATCGTCGATGGCGTAGATCAACCCCAAGACTTTTCTCGTTTGAAGCCTGATGTGTGTTATTTGCATTCAAAGTTTCTTCTCCAAGTTTCCACCTTCGACATAAATTTCCATTCCCATAATTACGGCAAATTCAAATTTGACGAAACGCAAAAACCCAAAATTAGAAATCTTGAAGGTGGCATCGAAATAAAAGCGGGAAATTCAAACCACATCTTTTCTTTCAGGATCATGGGCGTAATTAACATCCCATGAGACACGATATCCTTCTGGAACTTTGCTGATTATTATGTAATGTATACGGAAACACGGGGTTGGTGTACGTGTCGCCACAGCCGCCCCCGACATCCTAAGATGTCGTCCTTGTTGTTGGTCCTTTTTAATAGGAAAATTCGTCTAATTCGGTATTCAGATCGGCGTGCAGCCAATACTTGCCTACTTGTACGACTACTCGTCAGGCATGGGGGCGGCAATGGCGGCGCTGGTGGCGGCAGCATTGTAACAAAACTCATCAAATTTGAGGCGTGTTGACAATGTTGGATTATATTCAGACAAGTGCGCCCGAATGCGGCGAAAGCGAGGCACACATGCCGCCCGGAATCGCACGGAGGCGGCGGCGCTCGCATCGCACGCTGATAATCTCATCTTAAGGATATACGGAAATTCGCTCAGAACTTTGATCATCTCGTGAATTATGATGATGATACACCTATGTGATGAATACTAAAACGCGACTTCACAAGTTCTTATCACGCGAACGTGCCCGGCGTCGAGTTGGCGGCTGTCGGGGTTAGCCGAGGGGTGGGCAGCAGGGGTGGAAATGCACGGTTGGTTGCGGGGGCGGCAATGCTGCGGCGATGGTGGTGGTGGCACATTACGAATGATGACAGGCGTTGATGCTGATGCATCAAATTCATATGCTGTTCATGGAGGCGGCTGGCTGCCGCCGTTCAGGGTTAACATATTGTATTGGCTGCTGATGTGTTGCATACGAAATCATTTCCGGTGTTAATATGCATGTCAAACTTGTCGAACGCGTCTTGTCTTACACCTTAATTATTTTTGCACAAGGCGCAAGAAATTTGTTATTGCATTTTCAGTATGTGTCAAGTAAAATTTGATGAATATTTTCAGATGAAGTTCATAAATGTCACATAGATTATTACATGTTAAAATTTGAATTTTCCTTGAAGAAATTCCCGAAAATGCAAATTTTTGTTTTACAAAATATATGAATAATTTCTGGACAACCGAGAAAATTTTTGTATAGTTCGATTTAAGTTTCGTATAGAATGGTTATCAACGATTAATTTGAGCTATTTGTCAAGTTTCTAGGACGATTTTAACCGAAGATATGACCATTTAAAGATTTGATCCTTGAAAGACAAAATGGTTGATCACGATTCCCAACGCCATTTGAACAAAGGACCTTAGAAATCTTTTTCATAACCTCAAATCTCACCTTAATTACTTCTCTCTGTAGATATCCAATAATTTCTGAATTAGCAAATCTTAAATTCAAAAAATTTGCAACAAAACTGAAACAAATCCAATGAAATTCAGCTGATACTTTGTAACAATAAGTTGGAAACAGACTATTTCCGGTCTGCAGACAATAATAACGTGAAACCGACAAAACGTTCATTCCGACCACTCGGGCGAACATCCTGCCGCCCCCGAACGTTGTCGACCGCCACCAGCACGTTTATATTTAAGCAGTTAAACAGATATCTTTCCGCCCCCTCAACTCGGCATTTGTTTTACTCCTCCACTTTGAGCGGGGGCGGTTGCACACAAAGTTGCCTGCCGCCGCCACAAGCAACAACAAGAACAACATCGCAGAAAATATAAGAAGAGTCAAGCGTCAATAAAAACTTAATTTCGCTTTTATTGCATTACATCTGCACACTTTGCCGCCCCCTTCGTCCTCATCCTGCCATCGAGAGTAATGCCGAGGTATTACATATTATTTCCCGGGCCGAAAAGTTCTGAAGGAATCAGGACGCAATTCGCACCCGCATCCAGGCTGGATCTTCGGAAGGTCGGGAGGGCAATAAGAAAACGACGTGATGGCGGAAAGTTGTGCAGCTTACAAGTGAAAAATTAATTAGGTATCTACCTTCAGAGTGTGGGCGAACACGAAGAAAGCCAAAAAGGATAACGGGATGGAGGAGATGAATGAGGAGGAGTTTGGGGATTTGCGCATGCAAATTTGTATACACATTTAATGCGACCGGGATTAAAATTTTAGTGCAACACGTAATACTACATTCTAGGACTTCTTCAAGGATGTTAAGTCTTTTAAATCATCAAGTTACCATATTAATTGATAATTGATCAATTGCATTTATAAATGTCAGGTTGGTCCCTATCAAATCAATTTCATTTCTTGATTTAACTAATCAATTTTATCGATCAATACAGTAAATGGGGAATTAAGGGTTCAGAAACCTTTCTAAATTTGCTAATAATTAGAAGTCTAAGGACGAAGGTTTGGAAATTCAATGGACAATGGACAAAAGTTTTATCCCTTGAGATTTCAAGACAATCAGGGTTAATGAAATAGTTTGACCATGGTCCAATGGGCTAAAATGGGTTTATAGAGTTGACCCTTTCTACCTGGACCTCTGGGAAAAGGGCCAAAATACATGAATACACTAATAATCCATCATTTTATGAAATTCTAACAAAAACATCAAAAATTTTCTGCAAAAATGTATCCTGATTCTGTTTTTGTTTTGACAGGAATGCAACTTCCCAAATTCAGATTCCTCTTCCTCTTTCGACCCATTCCTGAAACCATCCTCCATCCTTGTTTGCACTCCTGAAGGAGACTTCCTCAAGAGTCCTCGAATGGGTGCATCGTTAAGGGAAGTCTGTCAAAGATTCTACATCTACTTTTCGCCGCCCCCAGACGACATTGTTGCCAACACCTAACTTCATTCCTTTGCCCCTTTGGTCCTAGACGACCACCCCGATTGCGTGATGTGTGCGTGGGCGAGAGACCGGAAATGAGCGGAAACTGCAACATGTGGTTTGTTAAAACTTGCACCGAGCAGCACCAACAACAACTAAACATTTCATTGTTCCTTGGTGAATATCCATTACTCTGGAGCATCTTTAATCTGACGTATAGTTTTCCGCTTTTCCGGTTGCACTCTTATTAATTGACAGAGTTTTCGAACTTCTTCAATGCCTCATGAAATCTTCCAGAAACTTTCTGATTTGTAATCACAATTAGTCGTGAAAAGTCACTTGATAATTTATTCATAGATCACTTTAATTTTTTTCATGTTGCAAATTTTCTTGACCATTCTAAAATTGAACATTGTACAGTAATAAGGAAACGGTCATAAACTGGTCGAGCAAATCTCGTCTAGCACAAAAGTTATTTTCGTATTGTTTGCAATCAATAAAGATGGCGGATTAATCAATCTCCAAGAGCCAAGGCATAACATAACACCCATAATTCCTCCTACGCACCATCATCTCACATGTAACATTCCAGACTCTGGGATTTGTTATTACATTACGTGCAGATTGAATGTGTATCTTGGAGGAAAAAATATTGATGTCGATGGATTGCGTCGACGCAGCCATCGAGTTCATGGCAGCTTCATCAATTTTATTGTTTCGTTCCAGAACATTCCAGAGCCAGGAACAGGAACACCAAACGATCAGATTTGCTTTTTCTAGATTTGTTTATATTGGATTTTTTATTGCCAGGAAATTTTTCTGTAAACAATTTACCAGTTAACAAAGCTTCGTGTTGATGACCTCTTCATATAAACAAATTCTAACTTATTCACAAAAATCATAGAATTTGTTCTAGAAAAAAAATGGTACAAAAATTTTCTGGAAGTTTTCCAAATTGTCGATAACTTGAAGAATTAATTTTGGTAAATAATTGTCTTGTCCTGCACATGTGGTCCCCTTATCTCAACCTCAATATCTTATTATCAGCAGCAGATGTATCTATAAACGGAAGTGATGGAAAACAAGCGAAGGACCGGAAACTAGCAGGAAAAAAAGTGGTAACAGTTGGCTGGACTTATTTATTTAGCGTCCTAACTCTCTGACCACTCGACAGGCACCACAAATAATTCTTATTTCTTGATTTTCTTAGATATTTCTTCCAGTTTTCCTCATTTCCTGCTTACTATCATTTTGGTTTCTTGGTAACATTTGTCATAAATTTAATATACGTCAGCAAAAGTAATTTTTAACTTTTAAGATCAAAAATCGAATGTGTAGATGTTATAATCAAAGGGACATATTAAAATCCTTGGAATGCAAAAACCGGAAGTGAACGTGATCAGTATCGACAAATCTAATAAAAATTGAAATACCTTTCGCAAAAAAGCCACCTCCATTACAGCATGATGATGAATTACGTTTTAATTATGGACGCGACCACCAAGCATATTGCCACCCCCGCATCTTGCACGTTTCTTCCGGTCTTCCGGTCTGTGATGGCGTCTGCTTGTTGCGTAATTAAAAATGCGCGACGCATCGTAAAGGTGCGCGTCGCACGCGTGCACACCGCACAATTTTTAATTAATCCGCGCCTCGTATAAATCTCCATTTTTCTCCCGGTTCCATTTTTTGCCGCAATACACCCCCAAACATCCACAGAGTGNGTTGTATAAGAAAGAGGGAGTTTGGAACATCCTGTAGGAAGGATGCATTGTCGTCGATGGCATTAAAATGCAAATAAGTTTCTCTTGCACTTCATGCACGCCCTCATCCAACGAACAAGAAGTCCATGATTTTTTTTGCATCTGCTCTTATTTTGGCATTGCTGTCACTTGCGTGTCAGGAAAGTGTATGGATGTTTTATTAACAATGAAAGAATTTAAATTAGAATTATGGCGGTGCACTCTTTTCGGTGGTCATAAACGACGAGCCGGAAAAGCGGAAATGGTAATAATCTTATGGGTAGACGTCGTGAAAAACGCATAAAATCAAGGAAAAGTCGCTGACTTTAATTACAATTCG